>OY757946.1:1703153-1843153 GCA_963585895.1 Sepioteuthis lessoniana | reverse complement strand
CCCTATTTATGCACCGGAAGTGCAAATTTCCTTTGGCTCTCTCTCCCTATCATTCATTACTCACGGCAAATCCTCTACTCGATATTTAGTTTCCGAGCAGAGCTCTTGTATAAAAGTTTTTGTTAGTCGGCCAACACTGGTCTGTTTATGTATAGGAGTATTTAGTCCTTGCTTGGATAGTTTATGAGATGGGTGGTAAGTGGCCGTCGAGCTAGTGTTTTGTTTAATCATAAATGCAATATTTAATCCAATTGAAAGAAAACTGATGCACAATATTCTGAGATATTGCAGATGTTTTAATAAAGGATCGTTTTGTTCCTGGAGTATTAAGTCCTTACTTGGATAGCTGGTGAGATGGGAGGTAAGTAACCGTACATTTGTGTTTTGTTGGGTGTTGATTTTAAGATTTGCATAAAACAGCATACAGCATTCTTGTGTAATTTTCATCTAGCTTTCTCTCCCGGGGTTTTATAAGGTCAAGTGGTGCCGCCATACAACAATACTGATACTTTTATAACCTGGAAGAAGTTCGATTTTTTTATCAGAGAGATCAGATTTTTATATGGTCAATACATTTTCAATAGTATTCCAGGCTTTACTTCAATGTATGTTTATATCGTTTTCAGAAGACGAGATAATGCTACCGAGGTATGTGAAGTAGCTTAGTAATTTCAGATGCCAGCTATTTAATAAGGTCGCACCATCTTATTGAAAACGCATTTATCTAAGTTCACTGAACGAGTTAAACAAGCGTGTAGCGTTGGAAACTATGGGGTGCAGCATGGTTGGTGTGAAGCAAGACTGATGAATCAAAAAGTGGGGTCAACGGAGTCCTTCATCTGATACTGAGCGGAGGAATCTCATGGTTCAACAACCAGGATCAAAAAGTTCAGTTTTCGGACTATTGTCTTTATCTTTATTGTTATTTCCACAACGTTTCAGCCCATATGTCCTCCAGCCTTATTCAGGTGTTTGTCGAACTTGGGAACCTTCACAGAACTTCGAACTACATCCTTTATTGAATCCACGGGTACTTAACACTTGTACCGGTTGTGGCTAACGGAATCAGAACAGGCGACCCCCGTGGATTCAATAAATGACGTAGCTCGAAGTTTCGTGAAGGTTTCCGAGTTCGACAAACACCTGAAGAAGGCCGGAGTACATATCGGCCGAAACGTTGTGGAAATGATAATAAAGATGAAGACAATAGTCCGAAAAACCTTAATGATATAAATCATCAAGCTTCGTCTCAGAAATTTACACAATAAACACCCGAAGAAGACTGGGTGACATATCAGCCGAAACGTTGTAGAAATAACAATAAAGATGAAGACACTAGTCCGAAAACCCTTAATGATAAAAATCATCAAGCTTCGTCACAGAAATTTAGACAACAAACACCTGAAGAAGGCCGAAGGACATATCGGCCGAAACGTTGTAGAAATAACAATAAAGATGAAGACACTAGTCCGAAAATCCTTAATGATAAAAATCATCAAGCTTCGTCACAGAAATTTAGACAACAAACACCTGAAGAAGGCCGGAGGACATATCGGCCGAAACGTTGTGAAAATAACAATAAAGATGAAGACAATAGTCCGAAAAACCTTAAGGATAAAAATCATCAATGTTCGTCTCAGAAATTCAGACAACCAATTATCTTTAGTTTAGAAAAAAATTTAAATGTTTATTAAACATTTTAGTCGAGGTGTAAACACTCATGTACGATATATATATCATCATCATCATCATATCGCGCTGGTAGCACGGATATCCCTGACCCTCTCTCGCCACTCCTCCCTATCGTTCATCGCCCTAGGTAGGTCTTCAGGACAACATCCTGTATCCTCACATAGCTGCTGAATGTATGTTTGTGCTGGTCGTCCTGCTTTTGCGCGGCCATGTGTGGGGATCCATAAGAGTACATCTCTTATGAGTTCGTCCCTACTTCTCCAGCAGTGTCCCGCATGTTTGGTTCTTCTAACTTGAATAGTTTTCGTGATAGGGGGCAGGTGGCCGTACAGTTGGTGTCTTGTGGGGTGTTGCTGCCAGGACTTGTTCAGGATTGCACGCAGCATTCTTGTGTAATTGCCATCTAGCTTCTTCTCCAGCCGTTTTGTTAGCGTCCATGTAGTGCAGCCATATAGCAGTATCGATGTGACCGCTGCCTGGAAGAAACTGCGTTTCATTTTATCGGTTAGGTCTGATTTCCATATAATTGATAGCCTATTGATAGCTGTCCATGCTTTCGTTAACCTCGTTTCGATGTCCTTTTCGGTTGATTCGACGCTGCTTCCTAGGTAAGTGAATTTGTCTACTAGTTTAAGTGGGGTTCCTTCTAGAGTGGAGATGTCCCCCGTTTGGTTATAGCACATATATTCCGTTTTGTGTGCATTAACATAGAGGCCTATGCTTGCTGCTGCTCGTTCCAAACTATGCAGTAGTGTTTCGGCTTGGTCAGGTGTATTTGCCAGTATCGCTATGTCATCGGCGTAGTCGGCGTCGGTAATTGTTGTTGCGGGGTACCTTTTGCTTCTTTTCTTCGTCAGTTCGAAGCCATTCTCTTTGATTTTGTCAATCGATGTTCTAAGTACGTAGTCTAGACAAATGATAAAGAGGTACGGAGCCAGCGTGTCCCCTTGTAGTACTCCTGCTACGATGTCAAAGTATTCTGTGTCTCCATCCGGTGATCGTACTTTTACTTTAGTGTTTCTATAGAGAATCGTTATTGCCGCTACGGTTTCTTTAGGTATGCCGTACGCTAGTAGGATTTGTTCCATCTTTCCTCTGTGAACGGAATCGAAAGCCTTGGTAAAGTCGACAAATATTAATGTCACTTGTAGGTTTTTTGCCCGTACACGTTCAAGGATTCTACGGATGGTTAATATTTGTGAGGTCGTGGATCTATTTCTTCGGAAGCCATTTTGGTTTTTTCTAAGTATGTTGTCGATTTTGGGTTCTATGCGGTTTTGTAGTAGGGCATTGTAGATTTTGGCTGCTATGGATGTAAGTGTTATGCCTCGGTAGTTTTTGGCTAATCCGAGGTCCCCCTTTTTAGGGAAGGGGAGTATGCATCCCTTCATCCATCTATCTATCGGATTTTGATTGTATACTGCGTTGCAGTGTCGGAGCAGTATGTCGTCGAATTGTCTGGTCTTCCATACTTCCGGGGGAATTTCGTCCAGCCCTGCAGCTTTCCTATTTTTAATTTTTCTGAGAACCGAGTCGAGTTCTTCTTGTGTGAACGGTCCTAGTTTAATGTCTAATTGTTTGCTAATTATTCTGGTGATTGGTTCCTGTGTTATTTTCGGTGGGTTTCCTAGTAGGTTTTCGAAGTGCTGTTTCCACAGTTTTATTCTTTCTTGTTGGTTTGCTGCTTTCAGTTTTGCTTTGGCTGTGTTCTTTCTTCTACTCACTTCGTTTATTGTTTGCCAGGCTATTCTAGATTGTCTATCTTCCACCGAGTCTCTAATCTTATCTATCTGATTTTGAATGTATTCTGTCTGTTCCTTTATATATATGCCTGCTAATTGATATTGTGCCGTTTTTAGTTTTAAGGCATTTGTGTTTGTTGGGTTTTTTCGATAGTTTTTGGAGGCTGTTTTCGCTAGTGCACGTTTTTCTCTCACCGCTAAAGTTTCCCAAGGGACTCTATATTTAGTTTTAAGTTTTGTTGGAATGTATTATGCTGCTGCCTCGAGGTGTGCATTGACGAAATTTTCATATTCGTCGTTTGGTGTACTTTTTTCCGTCCTTTCTTGTAGTGTTTCGAATCTGTTTCTTAATTCTAATACGTATTTATCTCTTATATCTTTGTTGTTCAATAGGGCCCAGTCATAGTGTTTGGTGGTCGCTGTTCGTTTGGCGTTTTTTCGTAGGCTTAACCGTATTTTCGCCGTGACTATTCGGTGATCGGTGGACACACCCGCAAAAGAGGAGTATGCCTCGCAATTCATTGCACTATTTTTCCATTTCTTGTTTATAAGGACGTAGTCTATCTGAGCTTTAGTATTGTTTGCGTACGTGTATGTCCATAGTTTGCCCTTCCTTTTTTGGTAGTTTGTATTGAGGCATGCTAATCTATTTTCTATCATGAAATCTGTTAGATGTTGACCATTCCTATTTGACGTGTTGTGGAGGCTGTATTTGTTCTTTCCGTTTTTCCCGATTTGGGCATTTATGTCTCCGCCAATGACTAACATGTTGTGTTTCGGGATGCTACGCACTAATGAGGATAACTCATCGTAGAAGGTGACTAGTTCAGTTTCTTCACTAACATTGGTGGGGCTGTAGCATGAGATGATTGTTGCTCTGGGGTTGCCGTTAAAAGTAGCTGCCATCATTCTAGGTTGTATTTTCTCAACGCTATTAAGCGTTTTTAATGCTCTAGGTCCTATAAGTAATCCTACCCCTCCTACTGCGGCGTTGACAGAGTTTTTCCATGCGGATACAGTGACGAGCGACCAGCCCTTGCCAGTTTCGTGATATTTGATATCTTCGGTGTGCATGTATCTGTGTTCTTGTATGCATATTATGTCTATCTTATGTTCTTCGGCCGATGCGATTAGCTCTGGTAGTTGTCCTATTCTATTTAAGGTTCTTACGTTAAATGTGGCTATTTGTAGTGTTTGCTTGCATTTTAGTAGTTTTGATTGTTTGAGCTCTGTAGCTGACTTTTCGAACACTGAGGCCAGGGCTCCAACCTCAGCAGGATGCACCCCTTTTTTACCCGCGCGAAGAGCGATGCGGTTTGTGTATGTGGTTTGAGTGTGGGTCATGGTTATCTTTCGATGGCTGTTTTATTCTCTTCTATAGAAGCCACTCTTATAGAGGTGCAGCAGTAGTTCCCCGATCGAACTAACGATCCTGAGCGTAAAGTCGTCAAACTCACGTCCAGGACCCGTTTAGGTATTGAGTTTATTCTATAATGACTTGGTTGCCTGATGTTTTTCACATTGCTAGCCAGATCACTTGAAGATTTAATCTTCCCATCATCTTGTAGGTCTTCGAATAGGTTGTTTTTGATCTTCGGGGTGCTACCCGACCACCACACTGGCCCAGCTCTTGTTTGTGAAACTTGCAACTTGTCCTGGCCAGCAGAAATCTGCTTTCGGGGCTCCTTGATCACGTCCTTTACTCTGCTCCACTTTGAATATTATGTCACTTCAGCTGTGCTCATGCAATAATATCCCGAGCATAAATCTTTCCTTAGTCCTCTGTCTCATAACCAATCTCTGATTTTCTTTCTCCGTGATCACCCACGTTTCCCTTGCATATGATAACGCAGACAAATCGGTGCCCTTGAAGATATTCGTGTGTAGGGTCTTGTCCTGCTGTGACTTGTGCACATCTTAAATTATTGTAATTGCCTTTCATCCTGATTTTATTTCACGCCAGATTTTCGCATCCATGTCTCGACACACATATGCACACCATTATATATATATATATATATATATATATAATTCAAAAACTACTTGTCGCTATTTTCGTTACAGTGCCCAACGTCAAGAGATAGAGCTACATATGCCTGCGAAAATCTTAAAATTCTATTAAAACCGTTTTTAAGAATTCGTTTTTATTGACGCTTTTAACGAGATTCTAAAATTTTTCACACACACACGCGCGTGTACATACACATACGCGCACATACACATATACAGTGACTGCCACTTTTTTTAATAGAAGACCATCTCCACATTTAAAAAAAAAAACACACGCACACACATACACACACACACATAGGGACTGTCACTTCTTAACAGAAGAAGACCATCTCCTCAATTCCGTTCAAAGTATTTGCTGGAGCAAAGTTATCCATGCAGTTCCTGTCGCATAAGTGACAAGCAAGATAAGTCTTTGTTGTTGACGTTTCTCTTATAAACACACTTATGGTTTCTCACTCCTGTTGCTGATCCAGATACTTTGTCACAAAAAAGATACGAGTCACCTATTGGTTGCTGCAGAAGGAACGGTGTAAAATGATTCAGTGATTGCTTGCTGTCACGAAACCTAACAACTCACAAGTCTGGCTTTGGAGAAACAGACGTTATTACAGTTCATGCTAAAATGTGTCCTTGAGCAAGGTCAAATCCTACTTCCAAAATGCTCGTCTCAGAATGAAGTATTCGATTCAAATGAATTACAACCATCGTATATCCTTTTTTATGCAGTTGATTGATTTTCCGTTGTTTGCTCCCAGTCTTCAAGTTCTACACTAAGCAACTTGAGGTTGTTTTTAACGACATACTCAAAACATTTCTTAGGTTTATGTCTCCAGCAAATATATATATATATATATATATTAGTTGGCAACCGTAGTCAAGGGCAACCCGAAGGCCCCTATTTCATCAGCTATTAGACCTATATGTAGAGGAGGGCGCAACCCCTTTCCTGTGGATTGATCCACTTACCCTTGATCAACATCTTAAAAGTAAAAAGTTATCAAGTACCAGTTTTTGAGTTTTTGGTATGACTAAATTTGGGATCGAACCCTGGTCTCCCGGATCATTGGCGAACATTCTACCCACTACGCCAATGGGCCAATCAGGAACCACGATATCCTATGGAATTTCAATATTTCTGTCATGGAAATATTCCTAATAAAGATTTAGCTGAAGTTGAGAGGTCACTTGATACGGATGGCGGATACATAACATTCGAAACAACAATTCTAAGGCCAACATAAGAACAGTCCTCTTTCTGGGGGTCATCCTCTACTTCGTATAAGTATAAACTTAAAGATTCTTGTCCAGCTGGCTGGGGCTGTAGAATAGTAATTTACAAAGCTCTTTGCTTCGATGAGGCACAAGGCCGAATGAATTGGGCACCCAATGAGAATCGAACTCGCTCGTGTAGGTTTGCTAGTCAAGCTTGCTAACCGTTACACCACCAAAGGTGCCCTGACTGGGGCTGTAGAATACACCACCTGCATCTCTGCAGACTGGTGAAACCTCCCGCCAACAAGTGTCCTGGATGTGACACTAAACAATCTGATAGTGAGGCTCCAGTAATACCCCTTCATTGCTATCACTCCCAGGTCCACTCTGGCCCGAAGTGGTAGCACCTGATAGGGTCCTATCTATGGGCCAAACAGAACTAAACTGTGTACTTATACTAAACTGAATTGCTTGAAATAGAACTGTTTTGACATTTAAAGTGCGTAATTAAGCTAAACCGAATTATTTGAAATGGAACTGTTTTTGTATGCTAAAATGATTTTTTTCAAAATAGAATTGTTTTGACATTTAACTGTGTAAACAAAAACTATACTTATGCTCAACTGAATTGTCTGAATTAGAACTGACTAAACTGAATAGCTTGAAATAGAAATGTTTTTTTCCAAATTAAACTGTGTAATTATGCTAAACTGAATTTTTTGAAATAGAACAATTTATTTGTATAAAAATGAATTTGGCATTAAATAACTTACAAAAGTTGATATGGCATAAAACCCAAACAAACAAACTTAAAGATACTCTTTAGCGATGGAATTTTGATATTGTGACATGACAAAAACAGGAGGAAAACCGACAAGAATTGTTCAGAAATTGTTTCCCCAAAATTAAAAACCTTTGCAGAAAGAAACATGTGGAAGGCTAAAACTCAAACATTCCCTGTGGCAAAATGAGATCAATGTTATTATTATGACTTTGTTGCAGTAAGCCGGGTCTGGTTTATCATGTAGTTTCACACGACCGATGAAGTTATTGAACCCTCATCAAGTCTTAATAGGAGAAGAGGGTCTCTCTATGGCATAGTGGCAAATGTCCTGAACTGCGACATCGTAGGAAGTGAGTTCGAACTCCAGTCGTGCTATTACGTTCACTTTTAGACTAATACTTTTAGAAAAGGGATTAATTTCCTTATCCACACCCAGCTATCACTTCAAAAGTGCCACTACTGTTTTTCTACAAGCATAACTTTGGTATTAAACAACCCACAAAGGTTGACATGTCATTATAAAAAAAGAAACCGAACTGATCAAAAGAAGAATCTGTCATATATACTCGTATGTGTCTGTCTGTCTGTCTGTCAGTCTCTGTCTCTGTCTTTCTATATATATCATCATCATCGTTATCATCAAGTCATGTTGCTAGCACAGATTCCCTTGACCGTCTCTCTCCATCCATACCTATCGGTCAACGCTCTTGGTAGGTCCTCTAGACTGCATTCAATGTCTGCACAGAGCTGATATGTGTAAATATTTGCTGGTGTGTTCAGAACTTGACATATATGTCGTCACTCTTATTTCTTCAGTAACGCCCATCCTGTCTTGTTCGACTTGGATGGTTTGTGTGATGGGAGGCAAGTGGCCGTACAGCTGATTCTTTTGAATGGCGCTACTTCCAGGATTTGTTCAAAACCATTCGCAGTATCCTTGTAAAATAGCTTTTTCTCCAAGGGATCCGTTGAAGTCCGAGTGGTGCAACCATACAATTGTATTGACCTGGCTACAGAAGAGGAGTTCTTCCAAGAATATGTATATATATGTATATATATATATGTATATATATATGTGTGTGTGTGTGTGTGTGTGCGCGTGTGTTTGTGGAGGGGGCATAGCCAAATTTCATCTTTCACTGCAATCCACCGAAAAACGAATACATTTCCAGTAAGTTATCAGCCGAGTTTGCCGACATTTTATTGTGGAAATGAACGCAGATATGTACATATGTAAACATATGTTTAACTGAATGTTATATTTATACGAAAAGCACTTACCAACATTGTTGCCTCAAATTGAAAAACGCCAACTGCATAGGTTGGCAGGTGCCATAGAATGCATACGTAACCGTATACTCAAAAGTATACACACACACAGACAAGCATATATACTCGTGTATATATATATATATATATATATATCCACAGGTAAAAATCCAGTTACACACTCACATACACACATATTATGCAAATGGCCCAAAGGGGAAAGTAAGGATGAACACATATATACCTAAGTATTACACCTGTTGTGTGCCTTCTTTAGCAAGCTCAACGATCGCATCCGTACTTGTAAGTTCGATTCTCATTGTGTCACATACTTCTGGCTTGGCAAATATCCTTACATGTACACCGTTTTCACACTTATTTGTACAGGCATATATATATATATATATATAAGTAAATATGCCGACTGTAGTCGAGGGCGACCCGAAGAGTCCTTTTTCAATATCTATTACATCGAGGCGTAGGGGAGGGAGCTACTCCTTTCCCTAGTTTGCTCCACTTACCTGTGATCCGTACCTTATAACGGTGTTAAGCAAAAAGTATCAAGTAACATTTTTGAGTCTATGGTATGACCCCCCACCCACCCAGGCATCTGGGCCATTGACGAACACTCTATCCATTATGCTAATGAGCCGGTTATATATATATATATATATATATATATATATATATATAATAAGTAAATATATATTTGTTTTATATATATTTAATAGCATGAAAACTTCCATGCTATTAGATATATATATAAAAACTAATATATATTTACTTATCATTATTATATAAGAACTCTACTACAGATATTGAGTACTCGTGAAATTATACCGCTCATATATATATATATATATATATATATATATAGTTAACACCTGAGAATGAACAATCGCTTAAAAACGTTTCAAATGCTTACCAGCAGAGTAGGATAAGAACAAAAAAAATCAAGATCATAACTTTTTCTTATAGTCTTTCAAGTTGTTTCATGTATAAATTATTGAATAGAGAAGACTAGAATAAATATGTTTGAATGTGCTTATTTTGGGGAGATACTATATATATATTATAACAGTGTTGGTTGTCACTAAATCACTTTGTGGGTTTGTGTCGAACCAAGTGCAATATAATATGGAGAGTGCTCAATATCTAGGATAGAGCTATTATATAATAATAATGAATAAATATATATTAGATATATATATTTAATTCATGGAATTAATTCTATTAAGTCTAAATTCCATGAATTAAATATATATATATATATATATATATATATATATATATATATATATATATATATTATCACGCGTAAATAAGTATACCTGGACGTATTTTCATAAAAAGTAAATTTTCCTCTAAACCAAATATTATATTATTTCTAACAGAATTATATACACTGATTATGAATATTGGTTAGTATTATTTATGCAATTTGGTAATATACAATTGAAGCTTTCAATCACTAGAAATAAAATTGTATGAATGTATAAAAAGGTGAACTTATTCGTAGAAAACCTGAAGATAGGTCAAACTTTAAACTCGTAGTAATCAGAAAAGTCTGAGAAAATTTGACTGTTTTGATAGTTTTCTAATATCAGTATATTTACTCGATTTCTTTTATTCCCATTTTCTACTGAGAAGACAGTTTTTAATTTTAGAAAAGATCAAAAGCAGTTAAACCAATACCTTATATATATATATATATATATATATATGCACGCACAAAGGTATATCTATAGACATCCTTTGTCTCTCTCTCTCTCTCAACCCTTGAAGCATTATGAAGAAAGTCTGTGATAAATGTCAGTTGGAAGAATTTCTCAATACGGAAATTGCAATTCTATGAACACTTCTCAAAGAACGCTATTCTACAAGAATAGAAACGGGATTGGCTGAGAGAATAAGAGAAATGTAATTGAGACCAGCTAAGATGGAACGGGGAAAGGTGTGTGAAAACAAAGCAGACAGAGGGTATGAGTAACTGTTCAAAATAAAAGAATATATAGTGATTGAATTTAACGGCATATCAATCCGCCAAGGGTTATTTTATGTCTAGATGTTGGGGAATCGCGTTCATGGTATATTCGTAGTTACTCTTTTAAGGAATTGTTTCTTAAAAGTTTTTTTTTTGTTTCAATTTCTTTAATATCATATCAAGATTCATGGGTTATTTACCACCAAAACTATTCTTGTAGAAGGACAGTAGTAGTGGAATTTAACCAATAGCGGTGTGTGGTGGGGGATAAGAAGGTTGAAACCTTTCTCAAGAGTCAACACAATAGCACTACAGGGGTTCGAACTCACTAGAATGTCGCAGCAGAGTGCAGCTCGTTAGCCACTACACCTCGAGATTCCCTCTTTTTTCATACGATTATGAGATATCAAGTTTTGTATGGTTTCAAGTATTCCTATCTAATACTATTAATTATATGGTTTCAAGTAAGTAATTCTATTTAATAATAATCATTTCTGTACACATATGGTTTCATGGAACTATTTATAATAATAACAATAATAATAATAATAACAACAACAATAATAACAGTAATAATAATAATAAAAATAACAATAATAATAATAACAATAATGACAATAATAATAATAACAACAACAGTAATAATAATAACAACAACAACAATAATAATAATAACAATAATAATAACAACAACAACAATAATAATAATAATAATGATAATAATTATAACAACAATAATAACAATAATAATAATAACAATAATAATAATAACAACAACAACAACAACAATAATAATAATAATCTATTGTAAACAATCAGAAATCCAAGTAACTGTTCTAAGTACAAATAATTTAGTCATATGTTAATTATTACTCGTCACATGTTAAGTAAATTGCGCACAGCTGGTGGTTTCAGGTCGTCCAATCCCATATTGATGGTTATATAAAAGTAAGTAAAGTTGGCGACCGTAGTCTGGGGCGACCCGAAGGCTCCCTTTTCACTAGCTACTACACCCAGGTGTGTGTGTGGAGGGGGGCACAACTCCTATCCCTGGATTGCTCTACTTTGCCCTTTGTACATACCTGAAAATGCTGAGTGTTAAGCAAGGCGGCATCAAGTACCATTTTTGGTATCACTCGACCTGGGATTGAACCCTGGTCTCCCGGACCATTGGCGAACATTCTACCCACTAATTATTTCTCTTTAATAACAGTCAATTGTTTGGACAGTCAAGGTTTCAAGTAACTAAAAAAAGAAAAAAATAATAATCCTAAGTCAACAATTATAGTCACAAGTAACTATTCTAAATGCAAATAATTCCTTTGATGTGGCACAAGGCCATATGAATGGGGCACCCTATGAGAATTGAACTCACTCATGAAGGTTCATTGGTCTAGTTTGCTAACCATTACACCTCCTGAGGTGCCCTAAATGCTAATAATTAACAGTTCTACGATATCAAGTATTCCTATGTAAAAAATAATCATTTTTAAACTGATTTATTGTCATATAGCTGGGATTCTAACAAGTACTACCGCTTTTGGTCAGAGTGGACCTGAGAGTAATGGAAACGAAAGGGTATTCCACAACCCGTATATAATATGGCTAAGTACTGCTTACGAATGATTATTCTGAACTTTAATACAAGCGACTTCACGTTTTTTTAATTTTTACTGATGACCGTCTAACAAACTGTAATATCGCTAAGGACTGCATACAAATAATTAATCTAACCTTTAGTAAAAGCTTCTCCATTCTCCGTCCCCCATAAAAAACAGCGTAAAACAAAACACTATAATGCAGGCTCATTCTCCTATAAATATATATATAAACCTTGATAGTTTATTTTTGGCAAGGATACGAAAAAGATCCAGAGTCCTGTTGATGCACCCTTGAAGCACTTAATAAATTCAGATAACCCTTACACAATAGGATGTTAGCAAGGCTATACCAAATAAAGCCCTGGCATTCATACAATTTGAGTTATTGTGTGGAGGCGTGCATTCCGTCATCTTAATGACTACTAATCTACAATTTCAGAGAAAATCTTTAGTAAGTGATTTCTACTTTCTACAAAAATATTCATCGACGAAACAGGAAAAAATATTTATGGAAAAAATGAAAAATAATAAAACAGAAAAATGATAATTTTAATAATATTCGAAAGTTTTATTTAATGTAATAATAAACACACTTAAATTTAGATTGTTTATTTTTATTTCAAAGACTTGGAAAAAATACTTATTTTATCATAATTTATTAAAATTGTGATACAACTTCAAAATCATCAGAGCTGGTTTTTTCGTTACTTTCGTTGACTAAAATAAGCAATTACTCTTATAAATATATTTGACAATATAATTCCATGCTTTTTTTTTTAAAAATAATTAAACGATGGAATGTTCGATCATAAAGTTCATATGTTTCTCTTTAACTGACTTATTCTAACTCCAAAACCGTTTTGATCATCCAACCGAAATCATACAATGAAAGATGAGGATCTCAGATTGACTCCAAGTTTAACAGCTGTCTAGCAAACTGGTTGACGCTTGTAGTTTAACGTCTGAGGATGTAATTTAAATGCGACAAGTAATGTCAAAATAGATCTCACAAATCTATTATGTAACACATTAAACATCAAAAAAAGAAAATCACCCATAGAGGTATTTAGTAGAATTAGTGGATTTTATAAACCACACGATCTATTTTTTTTTAAATCTCCATATTCTTGACAATAAAAGAAACTATCATTGAATATTTCCTCCCCTCTAAGACAATCGTTTCGTGTAACACAGCCTGCTACATAAAACGTGACATATTAATAGCTTCGGAGATACTAGTTTCTCAGTCTGGTAAGGGGTCAAATATTTGGCATACCATATCATTTGTACATTTTGATTAAGTATTGAAAGGAACGAAGTTATATTACTATGGAATTGTTGCACTGGCTGCTAGCTCTCCAACAGTAGATTTTTAAACCACGCGTCCCATACTTTGGTAAATATGGTATAAGGAAATTTTGCAAACTATTTTGACTAATCATACACAACAATGGGTGGCCCAGTTGGCTGGGGCTGTAGAATACACCAACTGCATCTCTGCACATGTGGCATTTTGACCTTCGACCCGGCCAAAAATGCCATTCAAGGTGATGCATCGGAAGGAAGTGACACATTCTAATGGCAGTTATGAGAGGAAATCGCGTGGGCGGAAATTGGCTGACGAAATGGGACGAGGTAAAAAAAATTCCCTTGGTACACTCATAGATTGATGCACCGGAAGAGAGTGAACTGCATGACAGTTATTTCCGCTTGACGACGATCAAACATGCGATTTCAAAGATCGAGTAGGCGACTGAGTGGACGTTGAACTATTATATAACTCAGTCAAGACAAAAGTCAAGACACTTGCAGTTACAGTTGGAGACGGAGTTATAGACAAGTGTGGTAGGGAAAGCCACATAAGGCTGAAGGGGCTTGGGGCCCTGATGAGTTGGGGTTCAGAGAAGATGTTGATGAGATGCAGTAAAGAAAGCCATGACCCAGCAGAGTGGACCCCAGGGCCTCCGGTTGAGCATCAGGAGAACGAGAAAGATACAACGCTGACGGCCATAAGAATGGGGATCAAAATATTGCAGTTTCTGTTCGGTTTCCAGCTCCCTCTCACACGCAAACCCTGAGTAACCCTTTTCGAACCATTGCAATAAAGTGAGAGGTACATATTTTGTTAAAGAAGTCTTCGTGCGTCTGTTTATTTATTGTGTCGTTATGATGCTGTAGATGACAAAATATAACACAGAGAGGTAAGACTCCCCCAACGAGTGTCCTGGATATGGTACTAAACAATCTGATAGTGAGGCTCCAGTAATGCAGGAGCTTTGAGGAATGCGGAGTACCACTCTATTGCCATCGCTCCTAGGCCCACTCTGACCCGGAGTGGCAGAACCTGATAGAGTACTATCTAAGGGTTAAATAGAACAAAACAGAGTACTTATGCTAAACTAAACTATTTGTTATATTTAAACTGTGTATTTATGTTAAACTGAATTGTTTGAAATAGAACTGTTTAATGTATAAAATGGATTTGGCCTTAAATTACCTACAATGGTTGATGTGCCATAAAACCCAACCAAACCAAATCATATATATCTAATATATATGTATAAAGTGGATTTGGCATTAAATAACCAGCAATGGTTGACATGCCATAAAACCAAACCGAGGCAACAATGTGATTAAGAAATAAAATACAATGGTATATCACCTTCTGTCGGTTATTTAATGTCGAAGCTAACTTGGTCGAAAGTTAATTTTTTGTTGTCCCGTTATTATTGCCCATAACTGAAGGCTTCATGCCTTTCCCAAACGAACAAAATAGAACGAGTAGAGTTCGAACTCGCTTACTGTAAGGCCGAAGAATGGAACTTTAACCCTTACATCACATTGACTCCGACATCAATTTGAAAATAATCTATAGATAAATTTTTCGGTTCAAAAATTTGATCTGATACTTCGACATTTACTTTTTAATATCATAGCGAAAGGGTTAAAGTAATTTGGAGGTGCCCGTGGTGTTATGGTTATCGTCTTGGGAAATGGACACGGCGACACGAGTTCAAATCCTGGACGCGGCTCATTGCATTTCACATAGCATTAATACCCTTGGGAAAGGTATGAATCCAATTAGTTTCCCTCCAGCTATGGGTTCTTCAGCCTTGGTGAGGCAACTAGTCTAGGAGAAGGAAAACTTTGAATTCAAACCTGTTAAACTCCGCTTAAAAATTGACCTCGTGTCATATCTTGCCCGAGCGGAGGGGTTGGTAAATATGGGTTAAAGTAATCGTCTTAGAAACAGACTCTGAACATTGTTAAAGAGTTTTTTGAAATTTGTAGATTATTTTGAAAACTTGTTACTTTTGTTGTTTAAGATCCAACTGATCGTCTTTCATAGGAGTCTGAGTGACAGCATGAATTCTCGGATCTCCGGGACTCTTCTAAGTAGCCTGACCGATTTTCGCTGCGCTGTGGTCTTCCTCTAATCTCCTGTTCTTTGAGGGTCTTTTCCAGGGTCTTGGGGACTGTTCTAAGGGCCCCTACTATGATTGGTGTCACCACCTGTTTCGTATTCCACTGCTTTTACAGCCCTCAGGCAAGATCCTAGTATTTGTTCAGCTTTTCGCTTTCTTTAACTTTCAATCTGTGTTCTGCTGATACAGCAAACTCCGAAATATGACAAGTACTTTTTTCTTGGTCTGACTTTCTGGCCTGGATTGGGTGATGGTTGGTTAGTTTCTTTGTTTAATGGCATATCAACCTTTGTATGTTATTTAATGCCAAAGCCATTCTCTCAGAAGAACAGTAGTGGTACTATTTAACCCATAGCTGGGAGGATAAGGGGGTTCATACCTTTTCCAAGGGTATTTGCCCGAAAGTGAATGTAATAGCGCGACTGTAATACGAACTCGCTTACTACGATTCCGCAGTCCATCGCTTTAACCATTACACCACGAGGACCGCTCCCTGGATTGGGTGATGTATCTCAAAATCTCAGGGAATTTTATGTTTTTTTCATTTTCAAGAACAGATTCTGGTTTATGCATAAACAATTTAACAGTATGATAAAATCTTAGTTTCTTGCATAATTCCCAGGGGATCACCTTTCCCAACCAGTCGTGCCTTATCTTGTATTCGTTTTGTGTAAGTTTGCTGCGTTCACGTAGTATGTGATCAATTTTTAATTTTTATTTTTTTTAATGTTTATTTTGTCAAGTTTTTTCTTCGTAACCCTGTCCAGATCACCTCACGTGTAATCTCGTCTGTTTGTCGCTTGAACTATCCATGTAGATATTTTCCTTCCTGTTCTTGTTTTCAATATTCTTGAATTTTTGTTGTCCCGTTTTTATTGCTGTTAATGTGTTATATAATCACGATAATCTCAATAACAACAGTATATAAACAAATACAAACCCCAATAGACAGACTCAAATACACAGGTGACTCTGTTGTTCAGGTACAAACCGTTTATTAACTTCTGACTTCGGTTCTTCGACACGAGGAGAGAGAGACAATTCTTAAAAGTCTTTCGTAATCATACCATGCTAACAACACCCAAACGCCCGGCAAATCTCGTCGTCCAATCTCAATTCCTCAGCATCGTGGTCGGACCCCAACTTCTCAGCATCGTGGTCGGACCCCAATTTCTCAACATCATGGTCGGACCCCAACTTCAACTGTCTGCCATTAAGGCAGACAACCCGACTGTCTGCCTATCTGGCCCAAAGTCAACTCCCAACTGCCTCTTTTTCAAAATCTTCAAATTCTCAGGACCATCGCTTCCGAGCCTTATGTCATTCACACTCCAGGCTCATTTCCTATCTGGGGTTTATTATGACAATTGTGATTGTCATATCCTTGGCGCACGACCATAAACTGTACCCAATGCTATGCACCTGAACTAAGAGCCAAATAGTTCAAAGTCCAACCAAACTGAATGTAAAATATAATTAACGAAAAATGATTAATATAAAAAAATCATTCCGTAATTATATAACAAATGGCTGCTGTAATCAGTTTCTCTGAACTCCGAGTTTATAAATTGTTCGAATCTTTTTTATACGCCATACACGCAATCCACAATAATTGTGAACTCTCTTCCTAATTATTTAATAGAAATTATTATTTACTCCTTTGAAAGTTTTTCACAACAGCGTTAGCAGATGGCTTTTCACTGGAGTTTGAGTCACCGAAAGTCTCCTCAAGTGTCTAGGACTCTCCTCAGTATTCTTGTTGATCTTAACAATACTCTCATGTTCTCCAGCCTTTTTTAGTTCTTTGGTAAGGTCCAAGTAATTTCCGATCTTTTCGTTTTATTTTATTTTTACTCTGTGGTCTGCTGGGATGGCAAAGTCGACTATACGAACGGTTCTCTTTCTTTTTGTTGATTACTAGGTTTGGTCTTCTGACCGGGATTAGGTGATTTGATTCGCTCATGACGTGATTAATCGTTTCGTCTTTATTCCCACATAACCTACATTTGCTTTATTATTATTATTATTATTATTATTATTATTATTTCCCTCCTAGTGAGTTTTTTTTACTCCTGCGTTTACTGGTAATATTTCATAGGAGTCCGAGTGACAGCAATTCTCTTCAAGTTTCCGGGACTCTTCTGAGTATTCTAGCCGATCTGGTTAACGCTGTGGCCTTTTGGAGACCGCTCCAAGTGCACAAATAATAACTGATATTACCGTCACCCCCCATTCCACTGTTTTTGTTTTCTTGCACAATTCCCAGTGGATCACATATCCCACCCAGTCGTGCCTGGTCTTCTTTTGTGCTAGTTTACTGCATTCATTTATTATCTGATCAACCGTTTTCATTTTCTTTTTACTTCTAGCAAATTTTTCCCATCAGTTTCTACTGGTGGTTTATATTTAACCGTTCCGGTCTCCAGGATTTTTCTCAGTATTCTTTCCAATCTCAGCAAGGCTGTGGTTTGGACTATTCTTCTTAGTATTCTAGCTGATTTTATCCGTAGTAAGTAATTAAGACAAGCTTTTCTGAGAGAATGGAGTTACTTATGACACAAATGCATTGTTCCTGATTTTACTATAGAAACTTACTTAGAAAAATCACCGAAGAAAGGGAATGTCAATGATCAGGAATTCAGGTAAGCCTTTCTATAAGAATAGAAGTATTATGTGCCATTTCATTTTTTCGTTATTTTTATAATAAAAAAAATAAAGATTTATAATTTTTCGAACCTTTAAGGCACTTAGCTTTGGTTAAAGACCAATTATAATACATATATATGTATATACATGTATATCTATATACATATACGTAAAGGAGATGTTCGTGGTGTAATGATTATCGTCGTAGGAAATAAACCCGATGATGTGAGTTCAAAACCTGGACGAGGCTGTTTACATTTCACTTAGCGCCAATACTCCTGGAAAAGGTATAAATTCTACAATTCTCCCTCCAGTTATGAGCAAATAGCAGGGCAGACTTGACTCTTTGTCCTTGATTTGGCAACCGGTCTAAGAAAAGGAAAAGTTTGAATTTAAACCCTGTTGGTGTAGAGGTGTTGGGTAAATATCTTTGTGCATATAGATTTATGGCTTTAAAGAATTTGAATATGTCTTCATATTTTCAGGTAATGTTATAATGGACCATTGGCACGGATGATTCCACAATAAACACTCTAAAAAAAGTTTGGAGAGTACACGTTGTGGACAAAAGACAACTTAGAAAAGGAAAATAAACCGTCTAATGAAAAATAAATGACAATTCGATCCAACAAAGAAAGGATTCTTTTCATTCTTTATTAGCCAGATTGTCTGATGTTTTCCATGTCGGTGGCAATTGTTCTTGATTTCCCTCTTCTTTTCTAAATTGATCCGAATCGTCTCCCATCGTCATGGAGGTCTTCCAAGTGGTTGTTTCCAGTCGCTCGGATATACGCCGACAACTGCACGTGTTCACCTGTTGTCTGTGAGACTTGTGACATGTCCGGATCCGTGGAATTTCCGCTTTCGGTACTACGTGATAACGTCCTTCACTCATCTCGGCTCCGGAATGACCCACGCAACGATATTCCATGCATAGATCTTTCCATGTCACTTTTTTGTCGTAACCAATCTCTGTTCTTTCATCGAGGTGGGCCCATAGCATAATGGCTAAAGTACCGGGCTGTGAGTTTCACCTCAACTCTCGCAATTAAGTTCACTTTCGTATTAATACCTTTGGGAAAGGCATTAACCGTCTTATCTCCTTCCCAGATATTGGTTAATCACTAAGGATGACTTTGGCATTAAATAACCCTTGAAGGATGATATGCCTTTAAGCAAAGAAGCTAAACCATTTAAACAACTGCATTTCTGCAGAGGTTTAAGACTCTCCACCACAACAAGTGTCCTATATATAACAGTAAACTGCATCAGACGGCGAGGCTCCAGTCCTGGAGCCTTGGGGTAAATACCTCTTCATTGCCATTACTCCCAGCTTCACTCTGACCTGGATTGGGGGTACCAAATAGGGTCCCATCCAAGGGTCAAATAAAGCTGTTTAACCATTTAACTGTGTGCAAATAAATGATTGATGTTAAATTGAATTGTTAGGGTTACACAGTTGTATTTGAAACCATTTAACTGTGTGAGAATAAAACTATTGGTGTTTGAAAACTATACTTCAAGCCACTTAAGTGTGTACAAATAAATTGTTATAACCGAACAAAAGGTTACTGAATAAGAAATAACCAAAACGGAGGTTGGAAATGAACTGAAAATCTTTATAATATTAACAAAATACAATACTTGCCAGCGGTGTAAAGAAGGTACCCACTGCTAGCAGTGACTACTTAATCAGCTTTATTGGTATTTGTCGTACGTCCCACCAACCGGATGAGTACGGCACAAGGCCTTTTTGAGGTGATTCCGGGCGCAGGGTCGTGGCCCTGACACGCCCGGCAGCTCCAAAAATGCCTCGGGCTCCGTCGACATTTCCCTAAAAAAGAGGCGCCTGAGGTTCCAGGTGATAAACCTAACCCATGCACAGGGGGTTAGAGCCTGGGAGAATGCCCCTCCCCCTGAGGCTTAAGGAGAGTCGGCCGCGTGATATGAATGTTGGGCTTCCCGGCACCCACGCCAAGCAGCCTAGACCGAGTAACAGCCAACTTAGGCTGCAAAATTATCCACGTTGTGTCCAACGTATTTATACCTATTAATGTTCCTCGTAGGATATATAACACAAACGATAAATACTAAATAGAATTATTTGTGTTAGGAATACTTGAAGATATTTAAGTATTTGAGTGCAAAAATTGAATTGTGGATATTACAATACTTGGAATCATTTAACTGTGTGCAAATAAAACTATCAGTGTGAGTTATAGCTGAAACTACTTCACTGTGTGAAAACAAAGGGTTTATCTAAGATAGAATTATTAGTGTTTCAATACTTGAAACCATTTAACTGTGTGCAAACAATAGCAATACTTAATTGTGGGCAAATAATTTACCTCTAACTCATTTACAAATGAAATCACCGATAATCCATTCACTTAAAGTTCATTTATATATCCAAGGTGCCTTCAATAAGATTCCAGATTTTTTTTGTACAGGCATCTAAAATTGTTGTAGACTCTTGGAAATTCAGTATATTATTGCTATACATCTTATGAGATGACTGATCAATTTTTATGATTTCAGCTTCAAATGAACAGCTACAGCAGGAATTGGAATACACCTTACTAAAACCTAATTGTCACAGCTAGTGAATTTCAAAAATGTAATCTAGACGTGAGGACACTTTAGAAAAACGATATGCAATAAAATTGTTTTAAACTTGGAAAAAATGCCACAGAAACGTATGGAATGCTTCTGACTGCTTTTCGACCGAGAGACAGAGTTCCCAGTGGAAACATGCCAGACTCAAGAAGGCCAGATAGAGCAAATCCACCCACAAACTTTTGATGATCCCTTTTTTGACAGCGCTGGCATGATCTACATGCAGTGGGTTCCCACTGGACAGACAGTCAACAAGGAATACTATGTTGAGGTTTTAAGGGAGTTCAGGAAGAGATTCCGTCGGAAGAAGCCAGCACTCTTCAGATCGGGTCAGTGGCATTTCCGCCAGGACAATGCACCAGTCCACAACTCCATCCTTGTCACAGACTATTTGACCAAGATGGTAATCAAGACAGTTCCTCAGCCTCCCTATAGTCCAGACCTTGTTCCCTGTGACTTTTGCTTATTCCGTAAGCTCAAGGAAAACCTTAGAGGCTGTCATTATGAGACAATTGAGGAGATGAAAGAGGCTGTGACGAAGGACATTGTCACGCTGACACAAGAGGACTTCCATGGGGCCTTGTAGAAGTTGTTGGAACGGTACAAGAAGTGCATTGCAGCCGGAGGAGATTACTTCGAAGGGGACTAGAGTTTCCTGTGTATACTATCAATAAAAGTGCCCTTACGAAAAAGGTCTAGAAACTTATTGAAGGTACCTCGTATATATATATATATATATATATGTGTGTGTGTGTGTGTGAGTGCCTGTGTTGGTGTGCGTAACCATCCAACTATACGTGAACAAATTACTGTTATTAGAATAAATCGTTAGTGTTTCATAGCAAAACTTGAAACCATTTAAATGTGCGCAAACAAATAATTAATACTCAATAGAATTATTCCTGTGGAATAGGGATACTCGAAAGTATTTAACTGTGTGCAAACAAATGATCTTTGGCTTGTTTAAAATGTTCACTGCAAATTATTCGTTTACAAATCACATATATTTAATATATATACATATATAAACAGGATCTGGCATGAAATAGCCAAGACCGTTTGAGATGCCATATAACCCAACTAACTAAAAAAAACATGGTGGGCTACATCAAAGTCTAGACTACATTATCAACGAGGTGGCGCTGGTAGTGTAACAGATAACGTCTTAAGAAATGGACAGGTCGATCCAAATTCAAATCCTGGGTGACACTGCCGTTCACATAGTGCAAATGCCCTTGGAAAAGGTATGAATCCAATTATATTTTCTCTCCAGTTATGGACAAATAGTAGCATAGACTGTTTATTGTATCCTTGGTATGACCACTCGCCTAAAAGGAAACCTCTGAATTCAAACCTGTTGAGCTCCACTTAAAAATTGACCTAGTGTCACCTCCAGCTCAAGGTGGAGGATTTGGGTAAACACATATATTGTTTATTTACAGGGCTACATTGATTTTGATTGTATCACAGATGTTTTGATTGTTTGATACTTGGAGGTTTTCTCTTAACGTCATTGGCTATTGAATTATTTTTGTACGTTCGCATAATCAAAGGTTTTGTTATTCATAAGACACAATCTATGAAAAAAAAGCCAACACATTTCCGTGGATAAGAATTGTAACATTACATATGCATAACATACGTAGGGAATCCGAAAAACACGAAACGCTGACGACTCTCTTGGTTCAGGTACGAAAGTTTTATTACCTTCTTTAAGTTTAGGTTTTCGACACGAGGAGAGAGAGACACAATTTTTCTATGCTGACTGTTCGTCCATCGTCAGCTTTCAACTCACTGACTCAACCAACGCGCGAGTGCACCCCGCAGTCCACAAACTCACTGGCCTCGCCCAAGTCCGAAAAATCAACCCACTTCGTCTAAGTCCAAATCTCAATTAACTGCTTTTATTCAAAATCACTAAGAATCCCAACCCATCGCTTCCGGGCCTAACGTCATTCACATCCCCAGTCTTATTTTCTATCTGGGGTTTTTATTGTGACATCTGTGATTGTCACATCCTCCCCGCGCGCGCATGAACACCTGCACTCCATGTGTGCACCTAACTAACCCATGCACTAACCCAAAAGGTTCTAAGCCTAACTAAACCCTTAAGATATATAAAACAAAAAATGATAATATAAAAAAATCCTTCCGCAATTATATAACAGAATTAATTTTGGTTTGCTTCTCTCACGCCTTCAGTTCCTATCAGCCTAGCTTTTGGTAGGTCCTCAAGACGGCAGTGTCTACTTAGAGCTAGTTAATATAAGTTTTGTGCTTGTCAACTAACTCTGGTATGTCTTGTGTAGTAGTCCATAGAAGAACATCGCATATAAATTTGTTTTTATTACTCTAGCAGGGAGTACGGGCTAATTGGCCTAGTGGGTAGAGTGTTCACCAAAGGTCTGGGAGACTTGGGTTCAATCCCAGGTCGCGTCATACCAAAGACTTTGAAAATGGTACTTGATACCTCCTTGCTTAACACTCAGCAATATAAGGTACATATCAAGGGTAAGTGGATCAATACAGGGAAAGGGGTAGCGCTCTCCCCTACACCTGTGTGTAGTAGCTATTGAAAAGGGAGCATTCTGGTCACCGTCGACTAAAGGGAGACAACTTTACTTGCTCTAGCAGTGACTAGTATGTCTTGTTCGTCTTAAATAGTTTCTGAGAAGAAAGTTAAGCGGCTGCACAGCTTCTATTTCAGAGGTTACGACTTCCAGGTAAATTTCTACAGTATTTTAGTTTGGTTTGGTTTCTTTGGTTAATGGCATGTCAACCTTCATGGGTTAGTTAATGACAAATCCATCCTTGTAGAAGAATAGAAGTGGTACTATTTAGCCTATTGTTTGAAGGGATAAGAGGGTTCATGCCTTTCTCGTGAGTATTAGTCCGAAATTGAATATATCAGCATGACTGGTATTCAAACTCGTTAATTACGGTTTCGCAGTCCAGATTCTTTAACCATTACACCACGGGACCCCCCCCCTTAAAAATTGGGAGTCGTTCTTACTCAAGTATTGGTATCTAATACTAATAATTCTATTTAACATTATTCATTTATTTGCAGACAGTTATATGGTTTCAAATATAGAAAAGGACTAAATAGTTCTATTTAATTGATAGATGTGACCCTAACAGGTACCTTCACTCCAGATCAAAGTGAACCTGGGAACAATGGCCATGAAAGGGTACTTCACATTGTCCAAATCTCTCAAACTGGAGCCTTGTCATCAGATGGTTTAGTGTTATAACCAAGACAGTCCTTTGGGAGGAAGGGTGTCTTACCCCTATAGTTTGTATGTAACATTTTCAAAGTCAGAACCCATTAGTTTACACCGCCCTCCCCTAAACCTCTGCGTCGTAGCTCTTGGAAAGGGAACCTTCTGGTCGCCCACGACTACGGTCGCCAACAACAACTCTTACTCAAGTATATAAGAGCACTTAAGATTTTTTAGAGATATGATTTACATATTAAAAGTGTAAAAGATGACTGTTTATTTATACCGGAGTAAGTGATAAAGACCAGAAGAAAAATAAAGAAAGAAAGAAAGAAAAAAAAGAAAGAAAGAAATAAAAAAAGAAAGAAAGAAAGAAAGAAACTCGCATTGGAAGAACTTGTTCTACAAATAAGAGAAATCTAGATTCATGTTGACACAAGAAATAATATAAATATTGTCTTGTAAAGATTATTTAGTCTTTCAGCGAACAAAACAAAATGTTGTTTACATAAGCAAAAGAATTCTTTGAGGATGGAAAAGTGATTTTCTCTTGGCATCGATGGCAGTAAGTGAATATTTGTAGTCGTTAGTACAATGACCAACCACCCCTTAACAATTATGGGAACCAGGAAGATAAAATATACGGATAACTGAAAGAAAGAAAAGAAACATTTTGCGTGAGTGAATTACGAAGCGGAATGAGAGCAGATGAACAATAATATGAATGAGAGATGTGTATTCAACCTTTGGAGGTTATTTAACGCTCAATCCATGTTTATGCATAGTTCTATTTCAAACAATTCAGTTTAGCACTAGTAAACAGTTTCATTGTCAAAAACATTTCTATTTCAAGCTATTCAGTTTATTCAGATAGTTCTAATTCAGTTAACTCAGTTTAGTATAAGTACAGATTTTGTTTACACCCAGTTAAATGTCAAAACAGTTCTATGTTAAACAATTCAGTTTAGCGTAAGTACAGTTTAAATGTCAAAAGTTCAATTTCAAACAATTCAGTTTAGCATAAGCACGCAGTTTAGATGTAAATACACAATTTAATAGTAAAAAAAATTTCATTTCAAGCTCTTCAGCTAAGTCAAACAGTTCTATTTCAAACAATTCAGTTTAGTATAAGTAAGCCGTTAGCTCTATTGGACCCATAGACAGGGCCTTATCAGGTGTTATCATTCTGAGCCAGAGTGGACCCAGGAGCAATGGCAACGAAGGGGTGCTCTGCAATCCTCAAAGCTCCAGCATTACTGGAACCTCACCATCAGCTTGTCTAGAGTCATATTACCAGGACACTCGTTGGTGGGGTACCCCTCAGCAGAGATGCAGTCGGAGTATTCTACAGTCCCAGCCGACCGGGCAAGTGTATTCTAATATATATATATATATATAAAGAGAGAGAGAGAGAGAGAGAGAGAGAGAGAGAGAGAGAGAGAGAGAGTAATAGTCATCATCCTAGGAAATGGACACAGTGAACCATGGCTTTTATAAAGCACTAACACCCTTGGAAAATTATGCATCCAGCTATAGATTAATAGTTGGGTAGACTAAGCTTTTTATCCTTTGTATGGCAACTGGTCTAGGAGAAGGACAAACTCTGAATTAATACCTGTTAAACCCCGCTTAAAAATTGACCTTATGCCACACTCTGCTTGTCGGGGGGACTGAGTAACAACACATACCTGTGTGTGTGTGTGTGTGTGTGTGTGTTAAACACAACGAAGCTTTCCTTTTTTATGATCTTATTATGTTTTTTTCTCTCGCTTTTTGCCTAATTTTTTCAAATCAATATCCAACTGATAGAGACGTTGCCCAAGGTTCTGTTCTTAAGCACTTTCGATCACATCGATTGATCGTCTTCAGGAGGATTAATATTTCTATTTTTATATATTCATTTATTTATTTATCTTTTTGTAGGTTTTTTAAACTTGTGTACCATTTTTTGTCATATGTATATATAAATATATATATATAGTGTACTTAGGCAGCACGTTGTTATCAAAGCATGTTCGGTTGAAGACCGCTGAGTGTTTTCTTTTTAAGATCTTTAAGTGAAGATGTTCGAGTCATCGTATTGTTTTTCTTATGTCTGGGTGAAGGTGAAGTGAGTTTTTATATTTCTTTGGAGTGGGTCGAAAGCATTTATGATTGTATAAGGTACTTTTTTCTCCACCTAAACGCAGACATAAGATAAATAATACGAAGACTTGAACATCTTCACTTAAAGATCTTAAAAAAAGAAAACACTCCGCGGTCTTCAACCGAACATGGCCGAGTTGTCTGATACTAAGTCTAACGTAAAGTTGGGCGGGTTTCGATCCCAGCTTCAAGCGTCCAACGTGTCTAGCCGCACGGAAGTGTTGTGATACAACGAAAAAGGCTGTCTGCGGATAACAATATATACGCCCCCCCCCGCATGGGGGTTGAGCACTCTAGTGAAGGAATTTACGGCTGCCGTTCGCATAATGCAAAGCTCTTCGAACGAATTAGGCACTCTGGTGTCCGATAAGGTATAAAATGTAAACAAACGAACGCTACTGTTGCTACTTCATACCTTATAATTCCCTAGTTGACGTGGTACGCTTGTCTGGTACTAAGTCTAACGGGTTGGGCGGGTTTCGATCCCAGTTTCAAGCGTCCTACGTGTCTAGCCACGCTGAAGAGCTGTGATACAACGAAACAGTCTGTCTGTGGATGACAATATATATATATATATATATCAAAGACCAAAATCGATATGACAAATAGAAATATTTCTTTCGTGTTATTTAATTCTTTGTTGCTCTCAACTTTAGGTCGTCAAACGGAGAAAGGTTTTTTGTGAAAGAAAAGTTTTTTTTAGAAAGTTTTTTAAAAAAAGTGGATACGCTCAAAAGTATCGACAAAAATGAACGTGTGACATAGCATATCCATTCATTGGATAAAAATTACTTCTTGGTATCCAAATATCTTAAACTGACCTTTATATGATATCTGCTATCGTAGACAGCTAGCTCTGAACTATCCTTTTTGGGGATAGTTGTTAAGTATGTGCAAGATCTGTTTCAAATTAGCCATGACCGCTTTGTTTATTTAGCTGTTTATGTGTTACCCCAAATCGATCCATACGATCGTCTTGAGAACCATTCACCTTGATGCTAAAGCCATTTGAGGTCAGTGTTTGGAGACGTTTTATCCGTTTTTATTTGTGTGCATCAATTATGACCGTGATATTGTCCAATATCGATTCTTTCTTCGATGGTGGATTAAGAATTTCTTTTAAAATCGTAAACGTTTCAAAGGAAATGTAGTTTTATAAGCATCATCATCATCTCGCGCCACCAGCACGGATCTTCCTAACCCTCTCACGCCACCCTTCTCTATCGTATATCGCTTCCGGTAGGTCTTCAAGGCAACATCCTGTATGGGTACAGTGCTGTTGTATGTAGGTTCTAGCTAGTCGTCCTGCCTTTGTTCGTATGGAAGTCAGACCTGACCGATAAAATGAACCGCTGTTTTTAACAAGCATAAGTTCGTTGTAATCTGTACATTTGAGCGCGTATCTAGTTATTTAGTTTAAAGTATAATGGCTATTCTTTAAGCCCGTATTATATATATATATATATATATATCACCTGGAAAATTAAGATCTCAGCTCTTTTCCTGTTGGTCTCATAACTAAATATTTCGTATAGCAACTAAGATGCTAAGTTCATTGGTTTATTGTGTCTTAATTGATATACGAAACTTTTAGTTATGAGACTATCATAGAAAGAGCTGAGATCTTAATTTCCCTTACATTTTATCCTGCTCTGACAGTCGGCATTTGAGCTCTCTTTTGATTAAAAAAAACTTCCCGAGAGTTTGTTTCACACACACACACACACACACACACACATATATATATATATATATGTGTGTGTGTGTGTGTGTGTGTGTGTAGAAAAATTGATAACAAGGTAATCCAAGTGGAAGTAGAGATTTATTTTAGAAGTGGACACTATAGCGTTTCGGTTCAACTGAACCATCATCAGGACCATGACCCTAACCCAGGACCATGAGGGATGATATTAGCGATGTTAAGTCAACAATGGATGTTTGAAAATGCAAAATAAAAAATAAAAAACGGGAAAATTTGTATAATAAAAGTTGGCTGTTTAATTGGTGAATCTGCGTTTGTTGTTTTAAATTACGTTTGTTGACTTATTAGGAATATTGTATAGAATTTATGTTACGAATGTTTATCGAGAAAGATTTCGAGTTATAAGGAAGAAAAAGAAATATATATATATATAAGGCTGTAAGATATACCGACAGCATCTCTGCAGAAGAGTAAAAACCCCACCTAACTAGTGTTCTAGACATGTCACTAACCTACATTTGGTGGTAAAGTTTCAGTTTTGGTGATTGGGGAATATGAAGTACCCTTGCATTGCCATTACTCTCAGATTCATTCTGATCTGGAGTCGTAATACCTGCTGGTGTTCCATTTAAGGGATCAAATAGAATTGTTTAATCATTTAGTATACTTGAAACCATTTAGATGTGGGCTAACAAATGATTAATATCAAATTAAATTATTTGTGTGGCTAACATTACTTAAAACCATTTAGCTGTGTGTAAACAAATGAGGTCTGGCTCGTTTAAAAAACAATATTATCGACAGACTATCCCTTAAAAATCATATATGTATCAACAGGATTAACTAACCTTTAAGAGTTGATATGCCATTTTATCAAATAACAAAACCAGCACACACATACACACACAGATATATAGATAGATAGATCTGTAAAAATGGAAGTAAATTTTACAGTAACTAAATGTACCATATATATATATATATATATATATATATATATATATATATATATAATCTTTGTACTTTTGCAATTTTGTAAATGGATGACAATGTAGATAGATAGATAGATAGGAAAATGTACAAAATTGAAAAAGCTCAAGGAAAACATATATATGAGCGAGAAAATGATTACAAATACACACATACACATACACACATATATATATATATATATATATATATGTGTGTGTGTGTGTGTGTGTGTGTGTGTGTGTGTGTGTGCAGTTGGGCAGCAGTCTTTCTTTTGAGCATGTTTGATTAAAAAATAAAAACACATTCTATCTATATAATTTTATTAAGATCCTTTCAAGTTTCCTGATAAGTGTCTTGCTTTCAGGTTGGAATTGGTGGATGAATTTACCAAAATTGTCCTGTGTGCTTTCGGACCTTTCATAGGCCATCACCAGGAGTTGCTTGCGTGTATAAGGAGTGTTTTTCAAAAAGTTTTTTGAAAGAGATCTTTTAGGTTTTTATATAACATTACAAAATTACGTAAATGCAGAATTGGATAAAACTGAGATGCTGATGAATTAAAAAAAAAACAGAACGCTGTCAACGGAATTAAAATATTATCAAGAAATAAAGAATATATATATATATATATATATATATATATATATATATATATATATATATATACAAAAGTATGAAAATCATTACAAAAACATTTTCCTCAAATAAAGAAGTGGCTCAAATAATAATATGCAGTGGAACAGGATGAAACATAAAAAGAAAAATATTTTCTCATTTGCTTACGTCAGTCTCATGACGTTAAATTTTATGTATTTTTAGATAAATATTTCTACATGAGATCCACTTTATGAAGACGATTTTAACAGGTCTTTAAGATTTAAAAAAAAGTACACGAGGCTCCATCTTTTTGTATCGATCCCGATAACGAAAAAAAAGCAAGTTATTAATTTTCATTCTATCTATCTATCTATCTATCGTTTTAAGTAAATAGTAATTATAATCCTTAGTAAACAATTATTTATTTTTGATACAGATAATTTTCACTCATTTATATGCTATCAAGTATTGCTATCAAATACAAATAATTTTCACGCAGTTATATGGAATCAAGTATTCCCGTTTCATACAGATAATTTTTGTACAGTTTTATGGTTTTATGGTATTAAGTATTTGTTATGGGGACATATCCTACCATACCCCAAAGATGGACTCGTCCAACCTAAACATATTCTCCGAGCTTAGCTCGCTCGGGAGAGACAACTCGTTCCTTACGAGACATTTGACAGACGGTCTGCAAGCCGAGCACGGCTAGTACTTCTTTTGTACGACCTCCATTTTCTGCTAATACAATAACTTTTACCTATCACCCGTTGTTTGAGTTGTTCTTCCACTGGTCCTATCTGAAGACCACAACAGTATTCTTATCTAATACCAATAATTTTCACACAGTTTTATGATATTAAGTATTTTAATCCAAAAAAAAATTTACATATAAATCTCTGTGGCTGGTGGATACAGTCAGTGTATTCTAAATTCTGCAAACTGGGATTTCGTGTTTTGAGTTTGTAGAAAACAAAGGAAGATCGAACTTATCGTTTGATTTCTATAACTAAACAAGGAATTAACGAAGAGAGACCTTTGTGGTAGGTAAGAAAATAAAAACAACAACAATAAAAAAAAGCCTTGAAACTTCATTTACCAAATTTACTTATAAATCAGTAAAAAAAGACAAATGTTCTCTGGAAAAATCCTGAGGGCCCCAGTGCCAGTCAAAAAATTAAAAAGAAGTAGAAAAAAAAGAGAAAAGAAGATAATCACATAAAATACGTCAGATTTTATGGTTGATCATAAAAAAAATGTCTGTCTTGGCTGTTTTGCAGATAAAAATCTTTTCTCTCTGTCTCTCTATCTCTCTCTCTCTCTGTCTCTCTCTCTCTCTCTCTGTCTCTCTCTCTTGGCTTTCTTCCACTGTAACCGTTTCTTCTTGAAGTAGTTTTATATTCTTTCTTTTCTTTTCTTTTCTTTTCTTTTTTTATTCTGGTGTTCTTTTTATGTTTTCTTTCTTTTTTTCTTCTTTCTAATTAAACAGATTCCCACATCCTGAACTAATCGGAAAGCATTGTGTTTTTATTTTATTTTATTGATAGAAAGCGAAGTGTAAAACCTGGAATAAATGGAAGAAGAAAGTCGATTTTGGTTACGAACAAATACATCCACCCCATCCATTGCATCTACGTGAAATATATTAATGTGTATCTTGCTTTTAAAAGCTGGAAAGTTTGGACTTTTGGCAACAAAAAATTAGATTCATTATTCAGAGAAAAAGTACAATTCCCACTGTATATTCAAGTAAGTTATATTTATCCAGAAGGACCTCGTTATCCGTGGTAGATTGGTTCCAAGACAACCGCGGATTGTGACTCTATCTAAACGGTCTGTGTGTGACGCTAAACTACAGCCATAAGGGGTGTGAAGTAACCCTTCATTGCCATTATTCCCTGGTCCACTCTGACCCGGAGTGGAAGTGACTGTTAAGGTCCCATCTATGGGTCAAATAGATTTGTTCATAGCAGATGGCAATGGCACGGCGATTGAAGATTGTATTTGTGGGTCTGTCATATCTGAGTACTACAGCTCAATGCTACCATTATTTGAGTAAAGGATAATATCTCAGACACTCGTAGTAGAGAAAATATATAATAATTCTAATATTTGTTCGTATAGAACAATGCAAGAATAATTCACGACGAATCAACAGGAATGGATCGTATGGATACAAAAATGACATGGAATACTAAAAGAAGTAATGATAAGGTCATGTAGAGAAATATCCTAATGTGATTGATAGAGTCTTTATCGTCTATTGAGAGTCCTTTTAATATACGACTTATAAGAAAGAACTTAGGGATTTTATATCCCTGAATATCACAGGTTTTTTTTTTTACAATCATATTTCAAATAAAGTAGAAGAAAGAATAGGAATATTGAATGAAGCTTTTTATATTTAAGACATGCTATCGTGTACCATGTGATAAGAGATCATTTGGTTTGTATAATCTTTTGTATGGACAGTAGTGAACGTATGCGCTCTGCTGGAACCACGAGCGAAAGAGAACAACTTTGTCACTCTCCTCTTTTATATGCTACTTCGGTCATGCCACCTAATGGCCATTAGAAGTACTATTTGGTAGACAAGGGATGTAATACCTACACATATAGGCAATAAAAAGCAAAAACAAAAACAAAAACAAGAAAGAAAAAAACCCTCAAGAAACAACTAAAAAAAGTAAATATGAAGGTATAATGTACGCGATTCGCTAACCCCTTGGCACAAAATAAACTTAGACGAATTGATATGCTGTTAAAATCAATCAATCACTCCAACAGAGAGACTTGAGGACGTGTAAAGGCTCCCTAAGTTACCATTACTCTCAGGTCCACTTTCATTATCAAGGCGTGCTGACAACGCGTATTCCTATGACTATCTCTCACTATCCGTCCCTTTTGGTACGTCCTCTAGATGGTATCTAGTTTCTGCACAGAGCTGATGAATGTAAATCTTTGTTAGTCAACATTGGCGCGTCCCTGCGTAGGGATCCATTGAAAAACGTCGGTTATGAGTTCGTCCTTATTTCTCTCATTAGTGACCAGTATGTCTTCCTCATTTTACTTGGATAGTTTCTGAGATGAGAGGTAAGTGGCCGTACAACTGCTATCTTGTAGAGCACTGCTTTCAGGATTTGTGAAAAACGGCACGCAGTATCTTTGTGTAGCTCTAATGTAGCTTTTTTTCCAAGTCAATCATTAAAGTCCAAGTGGTGCAACCATTGAGTTGTTCTGACACTGCAACATCTTGGAAAAATTTCTGTTTTATTTCAGATTATTTATGTTTATTCAGATTAGTCAAATTTAATCAGTAAGACCACGTTATCCGCTAGACACCACCGGTCGTAAACATATTCGAATGTCCTGTGTGTGACATCCAATAGTGAAACTCTACCTTTGTGTGTCCTGGGTATGACACTAAACTACATCTGATGGTGAGGCTCCAATCTTGGAGTTTAAAGAACGTGTAGTACCTCTGCATAACTCTCATGTCCACTTTGATCCTGTATGGTATCACCTGTTAGGGTCTCATCTTAAGATTCGTCATGAAATAACATTCAAGGGTTGATATGTCATCAAAACCAGCCACCTCGAGGGCTCTGGAAAGAGAAAAAGAAAAACAACGAAAGGAATAGAACTGCCAAATCAGAAAAAAACATTAGAAAGTTTGAAGAGAAGAAAAATTACAAGTACTTGATAATATTGGAAGCGGATTATTTGTCTCTGTCTCCCACCAGACAGGACTTGACACAAGGTCAATGACCCGAAGGTCGATTATTGTGGAGATTTAGGGGAGGGGAAAGTCGGGCACGAGCCGAGGATGGACTATGCTGGTCATCGGTCCACTTAGTCCAATGTGGACCTGATGAACCTAGCTGGACTTGGACCCAAATCTAGGTCCAGGTACGGATGCCTGATTATAACTTTAACTGGATAACAAGGTCCAGTGCTATACAAGGGGGACAAAAGTGTTTATGATGCAGCTCGCCCACCCGAAGGTGGCCCAGCCGAAGAATATTGGAAGTGGACACCATCAGAGATAAAAGAAATATATAACGACTGAATAACTAAGAAAAACAAAGAAAGACTAATCACAGCCGCTAGTAAGGGCAATGCCAAAATAAGAACAAACAGAAATACGTGGTGCCTTCAATACGTTTCCAGACTTTTTTTTGTACCGGCATTTAAAATGGTATTGCTATGATTTTTATGATTTCAGGTTCAAATTAACAGCTACAGCAGGAATTGGAATACATCCTACTAAAGCCTGATTGTCACAGCTGGTGAATTTCAAAAATGCAATCTGGACGTGAGGAAACTTTAGAAGAATGATATGCAATAAAATTCAGTTTTAAACTTGGAAAAAATGCCACAGAAACGTATCGAATGCTTCAGACTGCTTTTCGACCATCTTGCGTGAATCGAGCATCAGTTTTTGAGTGGCATAAGAGATTTAAGGAAGACAAGGAGTCTGTAGGGATGATGAGAGGTGTGGGAGGAGTAAGGAAGTCAATACACCTCGGGTGATTGGCCAAAGGGTTAGGGTTACTATGTTGAGGTTTTAAGGGAGTTCAGGAAGAGATTCTGTCGGAAGAGGCCAGCACTCTTGAAATCGGGTCAGTGGTATTTCCAGCAGGACAATGCACCAGTCCACAACTCCATCCTTTTCACAGACTACTTGACCAAGATGGTAATCAAGACAGTTCCTCAGCCTCCCTATAGTCGAGACCTTGGTCCCTGTGACTTTTGGTTATTCCCTAAGCTCAGAGGCTGTCGTTATGAGACAATTGAGGAGATGAAAGAGTCTGTGACGAAGGTCATTGACACGCTCATACAAGAGGACTTCCATGGTGCCTTGCAGAAGTTGTTGGAACGGTATAACAAGTGCACTGCAGCCGGAGGAGATTACTATCAATAAAAGTGCCCATACGAAAAAAGTCTGGAAACTTATTTAATGATTCTCGTATAATGGCAAATAGAAAGCTCAAATAAGAAGAGAAACAATTATATGGACATTTTAAACAACAAACTGACGAGATTGCACACGAGAAAACTCGGACATGGCAAAGAAGGAGAAATCTTATAATAGAAACTGAATCTCCTTTAATAACAGCACAGAATAATGTGAAAACATAGGCAATTTTGTAATATGGTTAAATTCTAATCTTTCATACAATTCTCTGTGGATCACCTTCCCCACCCAGTCGTGTCGAGTCTTGTACTCATTTTTGCTTATTATGTGATTAATCGTTATATCTTTGTCTCCACATAACCCACACTTGCAATTTTGTTGCATATAATAAGTTTATACTTTAATATAATTTGTCCTTATGGAATTATTCTGTGTTGTTATTAAAGGAGATTCAGTTTCTGAACACACATCAGGTGGCTGTGAAAACAGAAATGGGAAGAAAAACAACTGTACGAACCTTCCAAGCGACAAACAAGCGAAATCCCACACCAGAAGACTTGGACATGACTGAGAAAGAGAAACCTTAAGAGAGAAACTGAATCTCTTCTGATCGCAGCACAAAACAACACCATAAGGACTAACTATGCCAAAGTAAAAATAGACAAAACGTAACAAAATAGATGTAAGCTATGGGGTAATAATGATGAAACAATCAATCACATAATAAGCGAATGCAGTTGATTATCTCAAAAAGAGTATAAGAAAAGACACGACTGGGTGGAGATGGTGATCCACAGGGAATTGTGCAAAAAGTTTAAATTTGATTATACGAACAAAAAGTATTTACACAACCCAGAATGCCTCCTAGAAAATGAGACGCACAAAATTCATTTGGATTTTGGGATGCAAACGGACCATCTAATCTCGACCTGACATCCAGACCTAGTGATCGTAAAAAAAAGAAAAAAGAGAACTTGCCGAAGAGTGGACTTTTCCGTTCCTGCTGGTACATGGACTGGACGAGTGGAGACCATCCAAACAACAGCATTGTTGGGATTGGCCAGAATACTGAGAAAAGTCCTGGAAACTCGAGGAAACTTGCTGTCACTCAAACTCCAGTGAGAAAGCATCATTTAGCGCTGGTGTGAAAAGCTCTCAAAAGAGAAAAATGATAATAAATCTTACAAACATGTTTAGATAATTCTATACTGAACAACTTGTATGTTTTTCCAATGCAGCGCCTCACATTCATTTTTGTAGTGCAGTAAGATAATCTGCAAAGCGTTCGTTGATAGAAATTGTTTCCCTGTCTGAGTAAGAATCCTAATTTAAACAAGCTGCCATCTTCACGGAAGATTTGACGCCATCAACGATATTAAGTTTCGCGATAAGATTTTAAGGACACAAATGTGATGATTTGCACAGAGAGAAAAAAAATCTTTCGCTAAACAAATGTTCAAGTCATTTTCATGCAGTTTTCATTGTTGGCTTCCAATGAATTTAATTAGAAATTAATTTCGTTCGGGACGGGAATTTTCTCTCTTTTCGAATCTGTGAAAAATAAACCCCCAAAATTTAATGACGCTAAAAATGATTTTAATAAAATCTCGTGCAGTTCTGAAGACAGTAAAGGATGAATACATTTATGAAATACCCACTAAAAGAAAAAAAAAAAAAAAAAGAAAGAAAGTAAAAGAGAAAGAAAGAAAGAAAAAGAGAGTTATAGCGAGAAGCAAGAAAGAGTTATAGCGAAAGAAGAAGTTATAATGAGAGATGAAAAAAGAGAAACAGTTTAATCAAGGTAGTCGACCCAGTTATTACCCGTGAAATAAAATCAGAGATATATTTGAATTTCTAGGAGGCGTCGTGTTACCATAACGGAATTTCTCATTATACTATTATGACAATAATAAATAACATACACACACATACATACATACATATCTACACATATACACTCTTGCATACATACACACAAACACACACACACACACACATATATATATATACTGCTGGGGCTGTAGAATACACAAGCTGCGTCTCTACAGAGGGGTAAGACCCCCACCAGCAATGGTCCTGGATATAAAACGAAACCGCATTTGATAGACTCCACTCCTAGAGCTTTATGGAATGTAGAGTGCCCTTTTATTGTCATTACTTCCATGTCCACTCTGACTTGGTGTGGTAGTACCAGTTAGGTTCCCTTTTATTGGTCGAATAGAACTGTTTGATTATTTACTATGGATTACTATTATTATGTGTTTGAAACCAGACACTAAATAGTGCAAATTATTGATTCTTGAAAGAATACTTGATAAATAAAATTACTTATGCTAAATAACACTGATATAATTATCATATTTACCAACCCCTCCGCTCGGGCGGGATATGACACAAGGTCAATTTTTAAGCGGAGTTTAACAGGTTTGAATTCAGAGTTTTCCTTCTCCTAGACTAGTTGCCTCACCAAGACTGAAGAACCCAGTCTGCCCTACTATTTACCCATAGCTGGAGGGAGAATAATTGGATTCATACTCTTCCCAAGGGTATTAGTGCCATGTGAAATGCCATCAGTCTCGTCCAGGATTTGAACCCGTGTCACCGTGTCCATTTCCTACGACGATAACCATTACATCACGGGCACCTCCAAACAGATATAATTATTACTGTTGATAGAAATACTTGAAACCATTTAACTGTGTACAAACAAATGAGATGTGGCTCGTTAAAATATAAGGTTACCTACAATCTATTCAGTTAAAAATCCTATGTATAAACAGGATTTAGCATTAAATAACTATCAAGTGTTGATGTGCTATTAAACCAAATTACCTAAACACACACACACACACACATATATATATATATATATATATATATATATATATATATATATATATATATATATATATATATATATATATATATATATATTACGCGCTTGACATCGCGTAAAACCTGTAAACCAATTTTACTGCTATCTAAACATCCGTAATTACCTAACCTTATCACCGCAGCCAGGATGTGACACAAGAATATTTTTTTTTAAGCAGAGTAAATTTAGTTCGAATTCAGAATTTTTCTTCCCCTTGGCTAATTGCTTTATCAAGGCTCAAGAACCCAGTCTGTCCTACCATAGGTGGTAAAGAACAAATAGATTCCTGCTTTAGTGAAATGCAAACAACTTTATCCCGGATTCGAACTCGGTTCGCTGATACTATTTCCAGTGACGATAACCGTTGTGTTAAACATGCCTATCTAAATACAAGAAATACTTTTACTTTCTTTTTACCAAAAACGTGTATACGGATTTTTACGGGACTAAATGACCAGATAGATTGATAATATATTTTAACTATAATGTATTACAAACGTCAATAAATATAAGAAAGAAAATTGTTTCACACACTCACACCCACATACATCCATATTTACGTACACTCACACAGACATACATATACACACACACACACTCACACATGCATACACACATACATACACACTCAAACATGGGGGTGTCTTCGTGGTGTAATGGTTAAAGCGATGGACTGCGGAATCGTAGTAAGCGAGTTCGTACTCCAGTCGCGCTATTACGTTCACTTTCGGGCAAATACCCTTGGGAAAGGTATGAACCTCCCAGCTATGGGTAAAATAGTACCACTACTGTTCTTCTAGGAGAATAGCTTTGGCATTAAATAACCTACAAAGGTTGATATGCCATTAAAAAAAAGAAAAGAAAGAAAGAAAGAAAGACACACTCAAACATACACACACATTGACCCACACATACACCCACACATACATTCATATCATATACACACACACACGCAAACACATACACATATATACACACTCACGCATACAAGTAATACTTTCACTTTCTTTACCAAAAATGTGTATACGCATATCTAATAAATACATACACAGACATACACTTACATACACACACACATTCACACATACATACACATTCAAACATACACATATTCACCCACACACACATACACACATACAACCATACGTACACCCACACATACATACATTCAATCATATACACATATACATACATCCTCACACATACACAAACACATACACAAATGTACACTCACTCCTGCATACATACACATACATACACAAATACACACACACACACACACTCACACATACATACACACAGAATGGTGGTGCCACATAGACTTTAACGACATGCCAGGACACAAAGCTAGGTAAGATGCTGTGAGATATTTTGAACAAATCCTGGAAGCAACACCCGACAAACAATAGCTGTTCGGCCACTTACCTCTCATCTCAAAAAGTAAGACTAGCAAGACATACTGGCCACTGCCGAGAGAAGTAAGGACAAACTCGTAAGCGATGTTCTCCTGTGGACTACTATTTCCGGACACACCAGTATTAGTTGATTACATTCATTAGCACTGTGTGGACACTGGGTGCTGTCTTGAGAACTTGCCAAGAACTATTACCGATGAGGACGGATGGTGAGTGAAAGTCAAAGGAATTCGTGCTGTCAGCTTAGTTTACACGTAGATACGCACGTCGTCTTTGGTTTGTTTGTTTTTTTTTTGTTTTTTGATGACAAATTTAATGACAAAGTCATCCATGTGGAAGAATAATAATGAAACTTGTATTTCGGGGTGGAGAGAAGGGGGTTCATGCCTTTTCCAAGGGGCATTAGTCCGAAAGTGAACGTAATAGCGCGACTGGAGTTCGAAATTGTTTACTTCAATGTCACAGTCCAGCACGTTAACCACTACACTAAACGAATACCCACCCGTCGTTTTTGAATTTTGTGACAGTCTGCAAAATATTTAAAAATCTGTTTTGATAATTAAACTTCAAAATGATTAAAAGAGTTAAATTTGAATTTCAACTTTCTTAAATTAACTTTTATCAGTAACATTGGGAAAAAAATTCTTATAAACTAATTCAATATTGGAAGGTCATTCAATAAATAAGGTGAAAATTTTGTCTTTGGGGTATGCAATAGGAAGTACAGATTACAGTCGCACCATTTTGAAGGAAATCCGTAGTAATGGGTCCTTTCATATCATAGAACACTGCCAGCATGACTTTCTTTATTGACCATTGTGCCCAGAACTTTTTTATTTACCTGAGAGTCCGTTCGGTTTCCACTTCATGTCTTTTCAACTCAGAAATGTTGTGGCAAATATATCTTAAGAACATTTGTGAATATTTTTACTAAAATATGCATCTCCCTACACATAATAAATTCTTCTGTAAGTTTCATATGGTTTGTATTTCTCAGCCACTAAAACTTTTAATGATGAAAACCTGGAGCACTCTGTTTGACACGCCAAATTTTGAACAGTCTCAAAACAAATATTTTTGCCAGATAAAAATAATTTTTCAGCCACCAATTCTAAACAAAGCAAAGATTACATTTATGGAAAAAAAATTCTGAAAAAAATCATTTTGTTTAAAAAATCCATTTCTTTATTAAATGACCTTGAATATATATAACAGGTTGCTCCCCTTACCCTTATTACTGAACGACCCATGTATGTATAATAGGTCCCCTCCCTTAGTCAAAAAAATCTTATGAATAACCCTCATTTATATAATAGGTCCCTCTTCAATAAAGAAAAAAATTCCCCTTTATCTATTGGTTTGGTTTCTTTGTTTAATGGTATATCAACCTTTGTTGGTTATTCAATGCCAAAGCCATCCTTCTAGAAGAACAGTAGTGGTACCATTTGACCCATAGCTGGGAGGATAAGGGGGTTCATACATTTCCCAAGGGTATTTGTCCGAAAGTGAATTTGATAGCGTGACTGGAGTTCGAACTCGCTTACTAAGATTCCATAGTCCATCACTTTAACCATTACACCACGAGAACACCTCTCCCCTTATTTATTGAATGAACCTCATATATATAACCGGTCCCTCCTCAAATAAAAAATTCCCTTTATTTATTGAATGAACCTCATATATATAACCGGTCCCTCCTCAAATAAAAAATTCCCTTTATTTATTGAATGAACCTCATATATATAAAAGGCCCCTCCTCAAATGAAAAATTCCCTTTATTTATTGAATGAACCTCATATATATAACCGGTCCCTCCTCAAATAAAAAATTCCCTTTATTTATTGAATGAACCTCATATATATAAAAGCCCCTCCTCAAATGAAAAATTCCTCTTATTTATTGATTGACCCATGTATATATAAAAGGCCCCTCCTCAAATGAAAAATTCCCTTTATTTATTGAATGAACCTCATATATATAACCGGTCCCTCCTCAAATAAAAAATTCCCTTTATTTATTGAATGAACCTCATATATATAAAAGGCCCCTCCTCAAATGAAAAATTCCTCTTATTTATTGATTGACACATGTATATATAAAAGGTTCCTCCAAATAAAAAATTCCCTTTATTTATTGAATGAACCTCATATATATAACCGGTCCCTCCTCAAATAAAAAATTCCCTTTATTTATTGAATGAACCTCATATATATAAAAGGCCCCTCCTCAAATGAAAAATTCCCTTTATTTATTGAATGAACCTCATATATATAACCGGTCCCTCCTCAAATAAAAAATTCCCTTTATTTATTGAATGAACCTCATATATATAAAAGCCCCTCCTCAAATGAAAAATTCCTCTTATTTATTGATTGACCCATGTATATATAAAAGGCCCCTCCTCAAATGAAAAATTCCCTTTATTTATTGAATGAACCTCATATATATAACCGGTCCCTCCTCAAATAAAAAATTCCCTTTATTTATTGAATGAACCTCATATATATAAAAGGCCCCTCCTCAAATGAAAAATTCCTCTTATTTATTGATTGACACATGTATATATAAAAGGTCCCTCCAAATAAAAAATTCCCTTTATTTATTGAATGAACCTCATATATATAACCGGTCCCTCCTCAAATAAAAAATTCCCTTTATTTATTGAATGAACCTCATATATATAAAAGGCCCCTCCTCAAATGAAGAATTCCTCTTATTTATTGATTGACCCGCGTATATATAGAAGGTCCCCCTAAATAAAAAAATTCCCCTTATTTATTGAATGATCCTCGTACATACCTCCATCTGATACTCTGAAACACTCATACGTGTACGTCTGGTTGTATTTTTAGTCTTTTCCTTTCTAAACATTTCTAACCCTATCCTATGAACGACTCACAATTCTTTCTTCTTATAAACCTTACACTCTTCTTCCTCCGATGATTCACCAAATAATGAGTCATCAGTTTGGATTTAAAGATTGCAAAACAGCAAATGATTCAGAAGATTGTCGGAAACGAACGTCCGATCAAACCAAGACTGCATCTTTGATAACAAAGAAAAAGACTATGTACAACGTTAAAAAAAAAACAAACTCTTCCGCAAATATCTATCCGCTTATAAAACATAAAACATATCCTATACGAAAAGATATTCTGAAACCTTTACTCGTTTTTCTGATTGCCATCAAATAGTCAAAAAAGGATACACCTTTTGCTTATTTACCATCTTTTTTGTTTTGTTTTGTTTGTTTGTTTTCTTCTTTTTTTACCGGCAAGAAATGAGATTAGGATGAGACAAGGGACATATCTGCCGAGTTAGAAAATTTCAGTTTAAAAGAAAATAGCCATTTTTGGTAAAATGACATTCTGGGGTTGAGAAAGCCGGAAGAATTGGCATGTCTCGTCTGAGTCAACAAATTATTATTATTTTTAGACATCTATTTTCCCTGAAAATTTTACCCGGGCATAAAATATTTTCCTAAGAAATAATGACGTACACCTGAAAAGAGAAATGGGATCCTTAAGTAGACAAAAAACAAAAATATTCAATTCAGAAAACTTAATTATTTGTACACTAAATTTTTTTGATTTACATAAGTCGCTTATTTAACATTTTGAATCCGTAAGATTAATATTTCTAGCTGAGCGTTCTTTTACGATCCACCGTAAACCGAATGTTTTAAACTGAGCGCTATTTCACGATACACAAAATTTTTGACTGATCGCCATTTTACTTTGAGCTGTAAGTTTGAGATTTCGGATTGAACGCTCTTTCACTATAAACCTTAAACCTGATATTTCCGACCCAACGCTATTTTCCTATACACCATAAGCTACGCCACTGAATTTAAAATCACTAGATACGTTTTAACCAATGCTTTTATCTACCGTGTCATTATTTTAAAATTTTAAATGAATAATTTGGCAGTATAATTAACTTCCCTTGAGTACAATTGTTTGTTGTTGTTGGCGACCGAAGTCTAGGGTAACCCGAAGGCTCCTTTTTCGATAGCTACTACACCAAGGTGTAGGGGAGGGCGCTACTTCTTTCCCTGGATTGCTCCACTTTACCCTTGATCCTTACTTTATAACGCTGAGTGTTAAGCAAGGTAGCATCAAGTACCATTTTTTGAGTCTTTGGTATGACTTGACCTGGAATTGAAACCGGGTCTCCCGGGCCATTGGCAGATAAAAATTCCGGTCAACCACACTCTCATCCTAAACAAAAACCGTATGCCCGTGGAAATATAGTAATATTGAAATATTAAAATATTCAATATTAAGATATTAAAAATATATTAAAAAAACTAATCAAAAGGAGAAAGAAGATTGTCATTTATATATTTTAATGTTTATTTTATTCTTATTTTGCATTTTCTCGAGGAATTTAAAAAATTCTATCACCTTCGAATAAACAACTGCTTTTATCTGCATAACTTAAATACCCCCCACCCAAACAACAGGTACATATACAATACTCTGATCATAGACAGAGTGCACACATATTATACTCTGATCATTGGCAAAAGAACCGATCTATACATAAATATTTCTTCGAATATGCCAGTTAAAAATAAGTTAGATAAAACAGCTTTAACCTTTTTGCTTTATTTAATGCCGACGTCAGCCTTTTCTTTTTTTCAAGTAACCATTCTTCTACTAAATAATCGTGATTATAACTGACCACGCCTGAAGCCTTATGGACACTCAAACAGCTTGACATAGAAAGCTTCAATTTGGTAAAAAAAGATTACTTTTAAATCTAGATTATTCTTATCATATCATGAATTTAGAGCAATCAAATAAAATTAGACCGCCGGACAAATTATTCTGAATTACTTTTTTTTCCTGAGAAGGTCATTTCCTTCCGTTTTCCCACTGTATCAGCATATCTTTACTTCCTGTCTCTTTTCACAAGCGAATTTAGTAAATAATGGCTCGTTACATCTTTATTGCAATTTGATTTTTTTAATAAAAAGTCTATCCTACTATCTAACAATAGCTTGGGGTGAGAGAACAGATAGAACCCTGTTTTTTTTACGAGAGTGCTCAGTGAAACGAAAACAGCCTTGTCCGGGGTTTGAACTTCTGTCATCAGCTTCATTTCCTACGACGTTGACCGCAACGCTAAGCACTCCTTTTAAAGCCAATGTTGTCAAAAACTATCTTAAATATTATCTCAAACAAATTTATTCGACCGATAGACATAAGCCGATATCAATTGTCCGGCTCAAAGTAGACCTTGGAGTAATGGCAATGAAGGAATGACATATGACATTTTCGAGAACTATTATTTAAATTAGTCTAATCTCTTCGAAGTTCAGAAAAAAGTAGATGTAGATAATCCAATCTGTGAAGATATCTTACTGAGAAATTTTCTGGATGTGTAAATAGACCGTCACACCATTAAGAACATTGATAATTAACAAAAGATGGCCGATCTTTGGACTTTCGATCCTGTGCACTTGGACTTTCACGGAACTTATTACAAAATGCAGCATTATTGATTTGTTAAAAATGTAGACAGGGAATAAATTTCGCATTAAATTTCAGATATTTGTAAAATTTGTAAGAGAAATACCTCATAAGAATAGAAGCTTAAATGAGGCTAACATATGACTGGAATATTTGAATTGCTAAATATTGTCTTCGCCTTGTACAGTTGCTAAGTGACTAATATAGTACCAAAAAAATTAGGTGTACATAAACTCTATTCTCTTATCCTGATATATATATATATATATAGTAAGATGCTAGTTTGGTGAGAAGATACGAGCATGAAAGGGCATAATAAGGATGCTGCAGTATCCCAACCCCTCAAGCAATTTCAAATATACTTGGTAAAGCTACGAATATAACCAGGCCTTCTTTTTGGCACAGGAAGTTGTCATTGGGGAGGGAACCTACTTTTTGCACTGAGAGTATAGTTCTCTAACATCTTGCGGGAAAGACTAGTTCAGTCTGGAGCTGCAATGAAGGGCAGGAAGTGTTGGGGGTAAGCTTAGAGGGAGAAAGGGCGGAGTAACATGAAGATAAGGAAGATAAAAACATATTAAGGAAGTCGAGATACAGAAATGGGTCAGAGAAGGGAAATTGAAGGATTTTTTTAAAACGATGGTGGTGAAATCGTCACAAATAATAATGATAATAATAATAATAATAATAATAATAATGCACAACCCAGCACCTATCTTAGAAAATGACTCACATAAACTCCTATGGGACTTTAACATACAAACGGATCAACTAAGCGCGGCCAGAAGACCAGACATTATTATAATCAACAACAAAAAAAAAAAGAGAATTTGCAAAATTGTCGTCTTTGCTGTCTGAATCTGAAGGAAAGTGAAAAGAAGCATAAGTACCCCGACCTTGCTAGAGAATTGAAAAAGCTGTGGAACATGAAAGTAACGATTGTGCCAATTCTGATTGGTGTGTTAGGCACAATAACTAAAGGATTATTAAAAGGCCTGGAGGACTTGGAAGTTGGCGGACGGGTAGAGACTATCCAAATGACAGCATTATTAAGAACGGCCAGACTCCTGAGACGAGTCCTGGAGAATTGAGGAGACTTGCTGTCACTCAAACTCCAGTGAAAAACCATCAGCTAACGCTGATGTGAAAAACCCTAAAGAAGAAGAAGAAGAAGAAGAAGAAGAAGAAGAAGAAGAAGAAGAAGAAGAAGAAGAAGAAGAAGAAGAAGAAGAAGAAGATATAAAGACCTGGAAATGGAAATTGTAAAAAAGTGGAATCTTAAATCTACCACCATGCCAGTAATAGTAATAACCCTGGGTATGATCAAGAAATGGATAGATAGATACATGAACAACATACCTAGAAGTCCCAGCCTATATAAAACCCAAAAAATTGCACTTTGCGGAACCGCTCATTTGATGAGAGTATTATGAATCTGACTTTAAAATATCACCGAGAAGAGGCAGCAAAAAATAAATAAATAAATAAATAGATACAAAGAATTCATAGAATGACTACCTTTCCTCACATGAGGTGTTGGCTAAAGATTCAATAAAGGGTTGTAAAAAAGCCGAAAATTAAATAATTATAATAATGATAAAACTACGAAAAGGCATATGATATGGTCCCACAAAGCGGGATAATAAACTGCCTCAAAACGTACAAAATATCAGACAAAATCAAAAACTTTATCGAGAAAACCATGAAAAGCTGGAGAGCAGAATTGACAGCAGGAGGGAAAAGCTTAGCTGAAGTGAATATCCAGAGAGGTATATTCGAGGGAGATGCACTATCACCATTATTATTTTTAATAGCGATGATGCCCCTCAACCACGTACTCAGGAAATGCTCAAGCGGATACAAACTTACAGAATCGTAGGAAAAGATCAATTACCTAATGAACATGGACGATATCAAACTGTTTGAAAAAAACAAAAGAGAACTGGAAACTCTTATACAGCCAGTGAGAATATACAGTCAGAACATAGGGATGAAAGTTGGCATAGAAAAATGCGCCATGCAAATAATAAAAAGCAGGAAACGACACATGACGGGGTAAATGTAACTACCAAACCAAGACAAAATTAGAACGCTCGGAGAAAAGAAAACCTACAAATACTTGGGGATATTGGTAGCTGACACCATCAAACAAGTGGAGATGAAAGAAAAAATTAAAAAAGAGTATCTCAGGAGAATTAGAAAGCTACTTGAGACAAAACTAGATTGCAGAAACCTTATCAAAGGTATAAATACCTGGGTTGTTCTCCTCGTAAGATATTCGGGACCATTCTTGAAATGAACCACAGAACAAACGAATGGACCACAGAACAAGAAAACTAATGACCATGCATAAGGCGCAAAACAACGCCATAAGGACCTATCATATCAAAACAAGAATAGATAAGACACAACAAAAAGAATAGATGTCGGTTATGTGGCGATAGAGACGCAACGATCAATCACATAATAAGCGAACACGGAAAATTGGCACAGAAAGAGTATAAGACTGGACACGACTGGATGGGCAATGTGATCCACGGGGAATTATGCAATAATTTGAAACTTGACGATACGAACAAATGGTATGTACACAATCCAGGAGGACTTAGAAATAGGAGGACGAATAGAGACCATCTAAACTATAGCATTATTGAGATTGGCTAGAATACTGAGAAGAGTCCTGGAGACTCGAGGAGACTTTCAGTCATTCAAAATTCAGTGAAAATTCATCGGCTGGTTTGAAAATCTTAAAAAGGAATAATAATAATAATAATAATGAGAAGAAGAAGAAGAAGAAGAAGAAGAAGAAGAAGAAAACTTTTGATCTCGTAGGTTTTGTCGTTCCAGCGGACCATAGCGGGAAAATAAAAGTAAGTGAAAAATTTGGAATTACTTGGACTTTGCCCGAGAACTAAAAAAATCTATGGACCATGAGGGCGACGGTGATACCAATTGTTTTTGGTGTGCTTGGAACGGTCTCACAAAGGCTTTGAAAAAAGACTGAAGGAATTGGAAATCAGAGGAAGAATCAAGACAACATTGTTGCGATCGGTCAGAATACAGAGAAGAGTCCTGGAGACTTGAAGAAACTTGCTGTTACATCGACTCCGTTGAAAGGCTATACAGCTAACGTTGGAGTGAAAAACTAAACAGAATCTCTCCTAATAGCAGCACAAAACAACGCCATACGAACCAATCATATCAAAGCTAGAATAGATAAGACACAACAAAATAGCAAAAGTAGGCTATACGGTGACAGAGATGAAACTATCAATAACATAATAAATGAATACAGCAAATTAACACAGAGGGAATATAAGACTATACACAACAGGGCGGGCAAGGTGATCCACTGGGAGATATGCAAGAAATTTAAATTTGACCATACGAACAAATGGTATATGCACAACCCAGCATCTGTCATAGAAAAAGACTCACATAAACTCCTATGGGACTTTGACATACAAACAGATCACCTAACCTCGGCCAGAAGACCAAACCTTATAATAATCAACAACAACAACAAAAAAGGAGAATATGCAAAATTGTCGACTTTGCTGTCCCGGCTGACCACAGAATAATACTGAAAGGCTGTTAAAAGAAGAATAAGTACCTCGACCTTCCTAGAGAATTGAAAAAACTATGAAACGTGAAGGTTACAATCATACCATTTGTGATAGGTGCTTTTGGCACAGTAACAAAAGGATTATTAAAGGGACTGGAGGACTTGGAAGTTAGTGGATGAGTGAAGACCATCCAAACTACAGCATTGTTGAGAATGGCCAGAATACTGAGAAGAGTCCTGGAGACTTGAGGAGACTTGCTGTCACTCAAACTCCAGTGAAAGACCATCAGCTAACGCTGATGTGAAAAACTCTAAATAATAATTATAATAATAAACTCTAATAATAATAATAATAATAATAAAACAAGAGTTCTGTCTCGCTGTCTCATTCTCTCCCCGCCCCGGGTCACGTGAAAGAATTAGTTTAGCAAAAAAAGTTAACAATGAGTGGTGGATAATTATTAATGAACAAACTGTCTTTTAAGAAATGGAAAATCAAAGATTCAGAAGTCGAGGGAAATTATGGTATTATGGATTCCACAAAAAATGTCTTGTGTGTTCGTTTCTAAACATTAAAATTAGTCATAAGCAAACTCACGTGAAATCTAGTAGCGCACTTAAAGAATTTGTAAATCTTAAAACCCAGACCAAAAACAGTGACCGTTGCTTAGTAAGAACTTAATATTCTTAAAGGCGGACGTTTTCTTTTTCTTTTTTTCTTCTTTATTTTTGTCGCTCACTTACGTGTTTTCTTTGTTAAAAGAGTATTAGGTCACATCTTTGACAGATTCACAGATTTTGATCAAACTCAGAGTCTGGTATAGGCACATTAAACTCCCCATGAAAAGGAAAAATCAGCTTGGAACCTTAACAACAGGTCTGGGTTTCAAGGTCGGCAGTGTAATATAATTAAGGATGATAATTAATTGTATTAAGTTATTTTGGAAATCACCAGGGACAACATATTGGAGATATGTGTTGAAATCATGGTTCTTGGTCGGATAGCAAAAAGTAAACATTCTGCTGCCTGACTTAGGATGAGATAAATTTGAATTGCATAAAAGTTAAAGACAAGTGTCCTTATATCATTAGAGAATGGAATAATCAAGAGATATTATATAAGCAAGAGATTTTGGCAAGTTAAGGAAGAGAGTTGGCAGTCGAGTTCAGAGTTACTATAAAAACAATCTAATGCAAAAACGATATAGGAAACGGATAAGGAAGATCTGGACAGAATCTGTTAAGTTTTAAACAAGTTAAAAACTTATTGACCAAACCAGGTTGATTTTAAAATATAGCTGGTTGTCTAGTCTTGAGATACTAGAAATACGTTAACAGGTAAATCAAGATGAACATACTCAAAGAGAATTCCCCAGACGAATAGAGACGCAAAAATATTGAAAACTAATTCACCATTGAACCAAGAATCACATCAATATTAACACAAGAAGATAGAACGAATGAAGAATTAATAATAAAACTTATAAGTGAATAGAAGTTTACATTACCATCCCAGATGAATCAAGACTGGAAAAAAGTTAATGTAAACTGAAAAAGTATATAAAGTATTGGAACATATCCCAACGGATAATATCACAGAAATGATCCAGTTAATCTATTCAGGAACAAAACTAGTCAGTGATAATCTCACACTCCTAAAATGGAAGAAACGAAAAGGTATATATGTTGTGCGAGCTTAAAAATGATAAAAACGCTGCAGAAACAGCTAAGAAAATGCCTAGTGTTTATGACCAAGGTGTCGTTACTAACCGACAAATCTGAAACTGGTTTTCAAAGTTTCATTTTAGCGTTGAACCCAAACAAGGACGCTCATCAGACTTCGATCTAAATAGTTCAGGTGAGTTGATGGAATGCAATCCGTGCAAAAGTACTCGACAATTAATTCTCAACACCAGTACATCTACAATGTACCGCCACTTGAAAAAGATAGGAAAAGTGAGTAAGCTGGGCGTCTGGGTTCCTCATATTCTTAGTGGGAAAACTAAGGAAGATCGCAAATTCATAGCACTAAGTCTTCTTTTAAGGCAGAGAAATGACTCATTTCTTATGAATATCATTACAAGTGATAAAAAAATGGGTCTTTTATGACAATTTTCATTGTAAAAGCAAGTAAATTGACAGGAATAAATAACTGCAGACTACCCCAAGGGTGGCGCTTCATGGAAGAAAAGTTATGCAGTGTCTCTGATGATATCAATGCAATATTAGTGATTCTGAGTTTTTAACGCCGCATTCAGACACTTAATTTAGACATATTCTCAACAACTGCAACGTACTCATGAAAATCTTTAAAGAAAATATTCTGCACTTGTCAATGGAGGAAACTTCGATTTTCTTCTTGACAAACACAATGCCATATTCAACAGACATCACACAGGAAAAACATTGAATTTAAGCAAGTCTCTTCTACCCCCATCTACCCGTATTCACTAAACATTGCACCAACTAATTCTTATCTTTTTCATTCTCTACAAATGTTATAAAATAGTCGAGGGATTTTGGTTCATGCCTTTGAGTTTAGTTAGGCTGAGAACCTTTCGGCTCAGCATATGGGTTAGTTAGGTACAACATTGAAGCAGGTGTTAACGCGGGTGCGCGCGGGCGGATGGAGGTGTCACTCAGATGTCATAATAGTCCGAAACGAACCGAGGTGACATGGTGCGGGTGACGTCACGCACCAGAAGCGTGCGGAGGTTTGTGTGAGAATTTGAAGAGAGAAAGAGTCGGGTACTAGACGCCAAACGAGAAGGATCGACTTTTGGAGCTCGCAGGCGCGAGGCGAACTTGCGCCCTATGGGGGGCCGCTCGAGTTGGGGGCTAAATGAATAAGACAGCATAGAAGATTGTGTCTCTCCTCCTTACGTCGAAACCTTTAACTCAAAGTTAATAAAAAGGTTTCGTACCTGAACAAGAAGTCGTTACGTGTTTTCGAATTCCGAGATTCCTATGTTCTATCGTAATCAACATTCGATGTCCAATTTACCCATTTTGCACATGGCCATATTCGTGTATACGGCTATGTAACACAAAATGTTATAAATAAGGAAAAATGTTTTCAAGAAGATCAGGTAAAAACTTTTGTGGAAAACTTTTTCAGCTCCAAACCAGCTGAATTTTATTTGAGAGGAATCAACAATCTACCTGATAAATGGCAAGAGATGATTCTAGATAATGGCGAATAAACAACGGATTTACATTTATTCTAACTTAAATTATTCATGATTAAAATTTTTTTTTCTAAAACGATATAAAGAAAAAATTGATAACAAGGTAATCCAAGTTGTGGGAGAGATTTATTGAGAAGCAACGTCGACACTATAGCGTTTCGGTTCTAATGAACCATCATCAGGTCTATGAGGGATGATATCAGTGATGTTAAATCAACGATGGATGTTTAAAAGTGCAAAATACAAAAACCTCGGGAAAATTTATATAACAAGAAAAAGTTGGCTGTTTAATTAGTGAATCAGCGTTTGTTTTAAATGACGTCATTTGACTTATTAGAAATATTGTGTAGAATTTATGTTCCATTTGTTTATCGAGAAAGATTTCGAATCAAAAGGAGGAAGAAAAAGAAAGACAAAAAGAAAAAGAGAAAGCATAAAATTATGATATACGAGATATGGAATATATTAACGAAAGATGGAATATATTGTAGCCATTTAAAATGGATTTGCTCAAATAAGGAGAAATATTATAAAAGCCAGGATGAATATTTAGGGAATTACAGAGTGAAATAGCAGTGACTTCGAAAATTCGTCGAAGTCTTTTATCATAAATGTAAATGAGCATCTTTGCAGAATATATATATATATATATATATATATATTCTGCAAAGATGTTCATTTACGTAAGGTTATTAAGGAATATTGTACTTCCCTAAATTATTATTAAATCTGGAGTTTTAAGTTGAAATGTATTTAGAATTTAAAAATTAAAAATAATTAATTTACTATAATTCCAACCGGTAATAAAAACTAAAAACCGGAAGTGGACGAAATGGGGAGGAAAATCTTCACCCCTCTTCTACCTCCTCCCACCCTTCCTTCCTGTGTCTATTCTGATTTTTTTATCCATTAGATCTGAAGAAGTCCTGTTATTTTTGGTGTTATTGATTCATATCAATACCCATAACAGGATGGAATTAAATCTATAATCCTAATGTGACCGGTTTTTGTTTTTCTTAAAGAAATTATTGCTCTGTGATGTCAGTTACATTGAGCTCTTAGTTGAATGACTTTTTGTCTTGGCGGAATTATTCAAGACTCCGGTTTAACTGGATCGAATAATATATATATATATATATATATATATATATATATATATATATATATATATATATATATATATAAGCATGATCCTTAAGCCGAAGCTGTTAAGCGATTTTTAAATGTCAGAAATTAGCGAAGAGCATGTTTATTAATTAATTTATTTTTAAGACTCATTATTTTATAATCTTCACAGAAAAAGTCAAAATGTATTCTGCCGAGCGAAATCTCAACTTTCAAGGGTTTGTCTTTTGAGAATTTGATTATTCGTGAATAATTTCTCTAAGTAAATAATGAGAATAATTTTTATAATGAGGGGTTTTAAAGTCAACAACAGAAAGCTGCAGATGGCGCTCAGAGGCAATAAAATATGGAGAAATAACTATCTTAAGATTTAATAGATAATTTAGTAAGTCATAAATCAAAAAAATACTTGTAAAATCGCAACACCCTGAAAGACGATCGCTCTGATAACAAAGTTTAGAATACACCGACTGCATCTTCAGCAGAAGGATAAGAACACACCCTCTCCATAAAAAATGTGTGGTCCTGGTTTAGTTAGCTTTTATGGCATATCAACCATTACCGGTTATCTAATGCCAAATCCTGTTTATATATATATATATATATATATATATGTTTTGGAAACATATTTTGTTTATAACCTTTTTATACAAGCCTGAACTTATTTGTTGGCACACAGTTAAATAGTTTCAAGTAATTCAAATATGAATAATTATACTTACGATTAATCATTTGTTTGCGCAAAGTTAAATGGTTTCTAGCAAGTATTGCTATTTAACACTAATCATTCTATTCAACACGATTCCCTCGTTTGTACGCAGTTAAATGTTTCCAAGTATTGCAATTTATTATTAACAATTCAATTAGACTGTCATTTGTTTACGCACAATTAAATGGTCAAATAATTCTACTTGACTCAGAGATTGGATTCCGTGTTAAAGTGGGCCTGGGAGTAAAGATAATGAAGGACTACTCCACATTCAACGGAGGCGCCCGTCGTGTAATGGTTATCGTCTTAGGAAATGGACACGGCGACACGAGTTCAAATCCTGGACGAGGCTGATTGCATTTCACATAGCACTAATACCCTTGGGAAGAGTATGAATCCAATTATTCTCCCTCCAGCTATGGGAAAATAGTAGGGTAGACTGGGTTCTTCAGCCTTGGTGAGGCAACTAGTCTAGGAGAAGGAATACTCTGAATTCAAACCTGTTAAACTGCGCTTAAAAATTGACCTTGTGTCATATCCTGCCCGAGCGGAGGGGTTGGTAAATATGGACTACTCCACATTCCCCAAATCTCTAAGATTGGAGCCTTACTATCAAATGCTTTAGTGACATATCCAGGATATTCGTTGGGGGGCAGTTCTTACCCCTCTGCAGGGTCCTGGGTTTGACACTAAACTACATTTGGTGGTGAGGTTTCAGTTCCGGAATTTTGGTGAGTGTAGAGTCATCCGTTTGTTACCACGGGTAGGATGTAACACAAAGTCAATTTTTAAGTTTAGTCCAGTTAGTTTGAACTCAGAGATTTCCTTCTTGTAGATTGGTTGCTATGTATTAGTTTAAGAAGAGACTGGTGCCTTTTGCTGCTTGTTCCATTTCATGTAGCAGAAATTCGGCTTGCACGGGTACATTTTTCGAAAAATGCTAAATAATCTGTGTAGTTTTCATCCGTGATAGTTTCTGCTGGATATTGTTTGCTTTTTGCCTTTTGGAACATTATACAATCAAAACAGATATTATTATATATTAATTATTACCAAACTCCACAACATTGAAACTGTAAGCAAAAATAGAAATATCTAGCCATCTAAAATAAGTAAACTTCTTTTGTACCCTGTTTCAGTTTTATTTTTGATTATAAAGTTTCAATGCTGTTGAGTTTATTAATAAATAATAACTAACAATATCCGTTTTAATTGTATAATGTTTAATTTAAAATAATAAAACTTTAGTATATTTGGTTTAGAAGAAAATTGATTTTTTATAAACAATTGCTGGGGTTGTACTTATTTATGGGTAACGCTGTACTAATAGATAAGTCCCCGTTGCGTAGTGGCTAATGAGAAGGACTGTGACATCGTAGTAAGCATGTTCGAACTGGAATCAATAGCCATGGGAAAGGCATGAACCTCCTTATCCCTCCAGATATGGATATGACCCCCTTATCCTCCTATCTACCATACTATTATTCTACAATGGCTTTGGCACTAATTAACCCACGAAGATTGATATGCCATGAAACAAAGAAACTAAATCAAATCCCACCTGTATTTAATACTATCTCTCATGATTGTATAATATTCTGTCAGGAAAAAATCTTTTTATTCTAAAAATGTTAAGGATGTACTTATTTATTGGCGATACTGTAATAACAAATAACTATTTTGATTGTATAATGTTCCACTCATCGTCATTAAGACTCTTGGGCGGGCCCATCTTATGCTCGCGCCGATATTCATTTGATTGCCTTGTCCAAGAGGGTCTTTATTTCCTTCAGCCCCTTCTTGTTAAATTGATCGCTTGGCATTTCAGGTACCCCTCCAAAAGCGGAATACGAAAAGGATTAAACATTTTTGTGATGGACACTCATGTCTCGATTCATGTTTAATCCACCACCTCAATAAAATGACCTTGTCAAGGTGATTTGACAGCGACTCTCTCTCTCTCTCTCTCTCTCTCTCTCTCTATCTATCTATCTATCTCGCCATCCATCCATTTCTACAAAAAAAAAACCCAATTAGGAGTCAGCTTATTTATTGAGGGTAGTGTAAAAGAAAGTCACATTGACGAAAGATTATGTTCTCTTGATTGGTGTTATAAATAGTGGAAGAAGAATCAAACAACAGAAGAAGAAGAAGAAGAAGAAGAAGAAGAAGAAGAAGAAGAAGAAGAAGAAGAAGATGGTTTCTCCAAATTTCGATTCTAAGAGGTTATAAAAGTGTCATTGTTGATTGGGATGAAGGTAAAATAAACAGGTTATATTCACTGTGTGCATCAACGGTGATGAAATCAATCGGTAATATTCAAATGCCGCTGCTGGCTGCTTTCTCATCAACAGATTTATTTTAGGCAAAAACAAAACAAAAAAATAACGAAAAAACAAGCGGCCATTAATAACAATGTTTGCATACAAGCAAAAATATGTTCGCCCATTCAAATTAGTGACAAAATGAATGACGGTTTAATGATTAGCGTCAGGCATGAACTCATCAAATGTGACAGATGCTTTCCTTCTTTACATCTATCTATCTATCTATCAATCTAAAAAAAGTTAGGATGGAGTTGACATAGAGTCAAGAGTGTTTGGTAACTTTCTTACCCATGTAATCCTCCGAACACTTGGAGAAACTGACAGTCACCAAGTACCATTGACTCTGTGTCTATATTATCTTGACTTATATAAATATATATAGTCCCACCATTAATATAACTGCTTGCCTGAGGATCGAGATCAGTGAAACTTAAGAAGTAGGAAAATTTTGTGAGTTTTAACATTCAATATTAAGAGCATATTGCTCTTCTTATCATGTACTGAGCACTTTTATATTTTACTTCATAACTTTATTATATATATATATATATATATATATTGAGTGGTACCCGTCGGGTAATAGTTATTGTCGTAGGAAATGGAGACGGTGACACGAGTTCAAATCCTACACGAGGCTGATTGCATTTCATATAGCATCAATATTTTTCGAGAAGGTATGAATCCAATTCTTTTTCCTCCAGTTAGGAGTAAATATGAGTTCTTTTGCCTAGGTTAGGCAACCAGTCTAAGAGAAGGAAAGCTCTGAATTCAGACCTGTTAAGCTCCGCATAAAAATTGAACTTGTATCACATCTTACTCGCACTGAGAGGTTCGTATATATATATATATATATATGTGTGTGTGTGTGTGTGTGTGTGTGTTTGTGTGTGTATATATATATATATATATAAAGAAGAAAAAATTCACTTCCTTGGTGTCATTTTAAATCTATTTCTAGTCGTGATGACCATCATCAGATGTAGTAGAAAAAATTTATTTGGTTGTTCCTATATTGCTTCCGGTGAAAATGAAAATTGAAATTTTTAAAAATTTTTCAATTAAAATGATATTTTTATTGAAATATTTTAGTATTAGGATTTAAAATATTTTTAATCCCAAATTAATTATTCGTCGATAATCGTTGCCCGTGGTGTAATGGTTATCGTCTTAGGAAATGGACACGGCGATACAAGTTCAAATCTTGGACGAGGATGATTGCATTTCACATAGCACTAATACCCTTGGGAAAGGTATGAATCCAATTATTCTCCCTCCTATGGGCAAATTATTCTCCCTCCTATGGGCAAATAGTAGGGCAGCCTGGGTTCTTGGGTACTCCTAGCCCTTGGATTTCCTCCTCGGATTACACACACACACATATATATATATATATATATATATATATGTAAGGCGTTACTGAAATATTCATTGGCTCAAAAAATGGTACTTGATGCCTCCTTGCTTAACACTCAGCATTATAAGGTACGGATCAAGGGTAAAGTAGAGCAATCCAGGGAAGGAGTAGCGCCCCCCTACACCTTGGTGTAGTAGCTATCGAAAAGGGAGCCTTCGGGTCACCCTCGACTATGGTCGCCAACTTTACTTTTTACTTATGATACTCTCACGGAATATGATGGAACGAGGTTTATTTTTCAACATAGTCTCCATTGCAATCCACCCACTTCTTCCATCGGTGTTGAAGCGCTTGGATCCTGTTGTTAAAAAATCATCAATATGACGTCATCATTGAGAACATTTCAGTATATGACCTTTTTCAGATCTTCTTTGTAATCCAATCAATGGCAATAAAACGTTTTCATTTACTCTATTACAGCCGTTTCATGTGATTGTGGGTTTTAAATGAACGATTCTGCTATGAAGTAGTTATGGACCGTTGTCCAGGGTGACCCGAAGGCTCCCTTTTTGATAGCTACTACACCAAAGTGTAGGGGAGGGTGCTACTTCTTTCCCTGCATTGCTCCACTTTATCCTTGATCCATACTTTATAAGGCTGAGTATTAAGCAAGGAGGCATCAAGTACCATTTTTTGAGTCTTTGATATGACTCGACCTGGGATTGAACACAGGTCTCCGGGGCCATTGGCGAACACTCTAACCATCATGCCAATGTCCGGTACTAAACATTACACTAAACTCAGCATTTTTTTTTTTATGTTGTCGCATTTGTTTTCATTCTGATATTTTGGTGTGTTGTGTGGAAGGGAGTATTGCGGTCAACAAGAGAAAGTCGAATATGACGCTCAGACGCAATAAAATGTGACAAAAAATAATAATTTAAAAAGTTCAGTAATTTACAAATATATTCACACACACACACACACACGCACACACACAGAGATATTTACCCAACTCCTCTCTCAGAGACAAGATGTCACACAGGTGAATTCTTATGCGAAGTAAAGCTAGTTTGAATTTAAAGTTTTCCTTCTCCTTGACTGGTTGCCTAACCAAGACTAAAAACACCCAATCGGCAGAAATATTTAACCATAGTAAGGATAGAAGAAATACTGGACATTGGCATAATGGTTAGAGTGTTCGCCAATGGCCCGGGAGACCTGGGTTCAATCCCAGGTCGATTCATGCCAAAGACTCAAAAATGGTCGCGAGAAGAACTTGGGTCAATATAGCAGTCTGTCCCTGTCTCCAGCTCATCCCTCACATACAATAAACATCACTCTTTCAAGAATAAAGTGTGAGATATATATTTTTATAAAGAAGTGTGTTCGGTAGTTCATTGAAGTTCGTATATTGTGTTTGATTATGTTTCTGCTTATATTTGTATTACGGCTATACAACACACATTCAGTATTACAAGGTAAGGATCAAGGGTAAATTGGAGCAATCTAGGAAATGGCGTAGCGCCCTCCTCTACACCTTGGTGTAGTAGCTATCGAAAAGGGAGACTTAGGGTCACCCTCGACTATGGTTGCCAACTTTACTTACTTAGGATGGAAGAATTGAAGGATTCATATTCTCCTTAAAAGGCATTAATGCAAGGCGGTGGAGGAGGGGTTAACCCTAGAAGCTGATGCTATTTCTCATGAAAATAACCGTTACGTTAATGCACACACGCTCACATACACTTGCACACTCACACATAGATATATTCAAACATACACACACATACTCACACACATACATGTACACATACATACAAACACACACAAATACGCACACACATAGACACATACGAGGGTCATTAAATAAGTTTGCAGACTTTTTTCGTATGGGCACTTTTATTGATAGTGCACACATGAAACTCTTATCCCCTTCGAAGTAATCTCCTCCGGCTGCAATGCACTTCTTGTACCGTTCCAACAACTTCTGCAAGGCCCCATGGAAGTCCTCTTGTGTGAGTGTGTCAATGACCTTCGTCACAGCCTCTTTCATCTCCTCAATTGTCTCATAATGACAGCCTCTGAGCTTAGGGAATAACCAAAAGTTACAGGGACCAAAGTCTTGATGCCCATATTGGTCAAATAGTCTGTGACAAGGATGGAGTTGTGGACTGGTGTATTGTCCTGGTGGAAATGCCATTGACCTGATTTGAAGAGTGCTGGCCTCTTCCGACGGAGTCTCTTCCTGAACTCCCTTAAAACCTCAACATAGTATCCCTTGTTGACTGTCTGTCCAGTGGGAACCCAGTGCATGTAGATCATGCCAGTGCTGTCAAAAAAGGGGATCATCAAAAGTTTGTGTGTGGATTTGCTCTGTCTGGCCTTATTGGGTCTGGGAGAGCCAGCATGCTTCCACTGTGAACTCTGTCTTTTGGTCTCAAGGTCATAGCAGTAGATCCAGCTTTCATTGCATGGCATTTTTTCCAAGTTTAAAACAGAATTTTATTGCATATCGTTCTTCTAAAGTGTCCTCACGTCCAGATTGCATTTTTGACATTGCTGTGACAATCAGGCTTTAGTAGGGTGTATTCTAATTCCTGCTGTAGATGTTTATTTGAAACTGAAATCATAAAAATTGGACAGTCATCTCATCAGATGTATAGCAAAAACATACTGAATTTTCATGAGTCTACGACAATTTTAAATGGCTGTACAAAAAAAAGTCTGAAAACTTATTGACGGTACCACGTACGCATACATACATATATACATTAAAAACACACACAAACACACACACGCATACGCATATACACACATGGACATTCAAACATAAGCAAACACACACACACAATTAACCATATATATATATATATATATATATATATATATATATATATACACACACTCATAAATATATATGTATTCCTTCTATTAATATTGCTGCCAACCTGAGGATCAAGATTCTTGAAACTTGAGGAGTTGGAATTTTTTTGTATGTTTCAGTATTAAATATTAATTGCATATTGCTCTACTTAAAGAGCTCGGATCTAATTAGATATACCTCGATGCACTGTTGAAGAAAAATGGATTTATTACGAAGATCCCCAGTAAAGAAAAATCGTGCTGATATCCGAAAACAGCGCTCAGTTGAATAAACTAAGGGGAGATTACTCGGATAAAATTGGAACACGTCATAACGATGGAAATTTACTAAGCTTTTTGCACAAGGCCATATGAAAGGGGCACCCAATGAGACTCGAACTCACTCGTGTAAGTTTGCTGGTCGAGCTTGCTAACCATTACACCACCAGAGGCGCCTCCGTCATCACGATGGGTTGGATATACTAATATTGCGCAATGAGCTCCCAACTCGTTTAAACGACACATGCAGAAAATAAGTCTTAAAGGTGAAGAAGTTGATATTTGGAGGCATGAAACCACGCATACTGTGCTGCAAATGCAAATTAATATAACAGAAACATGAATTTCTTCCTCATGCGGCATATTTGCCAAATCTGTCATAATCGGTTTGCCAATTGTTTCGTTCAGTATAGAGGCGCTATAAGCTTGTCAGAAATGGAATCAGCAACTCAAGATCAATCCCTGGACGATGCAGTTTGTTTCTCTTTGCTCTAATACCCTTTGGAAAGGCATGGACCCGTCTGTTCTTTCCCAATCTATAAGTAAATAGCAGTGTATATTGGGTTCTTTAACCTTGGTTAGGCAACCAGTCTAGGAAAAGGAAAATTCTGATTTCAAACCAGCTGTACTCTACTTAAAAATTGACCTTGTGTCGTATCCTGTCCGCGTTGGAGGGGTTGGGTGGATATGTGCCTCATTCTCAACAGATCAAATTCCAATCAAAATGAACCAAAGTTGTTTTAGCGGGGAAGTCATCCTATACTAACGACGCAAATGGAATCAGTGACCTAAATTTCCCCTTGTCCAAATACCTTTAGGAAAAGTGTGCATGGGTAAATAGCAGGGCAGACTAGGCTTTTAAAGCTTTGTACGACAACTAAACTAAAAGAAGGAAAACTCTGAATTCAAACCATCTCAATTCTGCTTTAAAAAAATTACCTTTTGTCACATCCTACCCATAGTTGAGAGGTTGAAGCATAGCAGGCTTGACTCTTGATTAGACAATCAGTCAAGGACACATGGTACAGAGGATAAAGGCATTGGTTAGATCCAGTGACATACCCAAAGAGTGTGAGTTCAATACCCGGTAAAGGCAGTGGAGAACTTTCAGAGGGGAAATTAACAGGAGATAACTGACAACTGACATCGTGTGACTAGAACAATCTACCCCAGCAAGTGAAATAAAGGGCTAAGTTCGACATTCCAACCACCAGAAGAAGGCCGGAGCATACAACGGCCGAAACGTGAGGACAATAGTTCGAAAAATGTAAATAATGTAGACAATTAAGAAAAAGAAAACTCTGAATTTAATGGTCCAGTCGGCTGGGGTGGGGCTGTAAAATACACCGACTGTACCTCTGCAGGGGGGTAAGACGTCTCTCTCCCAAAGAGTGTTCTAGATATGACACTGAACAATCTGATAGTGAGGTTCTAGTAATGCTGGAGCTTTGAGGAATGCAGAGTACCCCTTTATTGCCATCGCACCCAGGTCCACTCTGACCTGGAGTGGTAGCATCTGATAGGGTCCTATCTAGGGGTCAAATAGAACTGTTTGGCATTTAAACTGTATGCTAATAAATGACTTACGCTAAATTGAATTGTTAGAAATAGAACTGTTTGATCCTTTAACTGTGTGTCAAGAAAATGTGTTTACCCATCATATATATTTAATATATATGTAAAACCAGGATTTGGCATTAAATGACCAACTATAGTTGATGCGCCATAAAACCAAACCAAACCAAATGCTCTAAATTCAAATCAGTTGCACTCGTTTAAAAACTGACCTTGTGTCAACTCTCAGTGGAGACGTTGAGTAAATACATAAGCACCGCCTCCCGTCAGATTACTGAAGTTAAGCAGTGAGGAGTCTGGTCAGTACTTAGATGGGTGACCACTTAGTTACTATAGGTATTGTAAGTAACCTGATTCGAACTACGAATCGCAGTACGTTAACCACAACGTCAGAAGGACTTTTCTCCAAATTTGTAGATGACGACTATTATGAATCTCACTGCTAAATGTAAAAATACGAAATGATAACAACGATATCTGTAATATATTGAATATAAGAACGGTAAAAGCCCCCCCCTCTCCTTTTAAGAACCCTCTCACCCATCACCAGAACCCCAGACAAGCATCGTAATAATTACAAAGCAACTGACAATGATGTCCCTCTGATAACGATAATTAGGATAAATGCATTTCTGACAATCTCCTTGCCAGATTTTTTTTTTTTCATCATTAGATAGAAAAGCGAAATAAAGAGAAACTGACTTTCCTTTGTGTATCATTTTGTGACGAGATCTTCTTTCTTTCTATTCTTGTAGAATGTGTATTTGCCAAACACGTTTTGTTCTGGCCAGAAACAAAAAAATAAAAATAAAAATAAAAATAAAAAATACAAATAAATAAATAAAACGCATCGAAATCAAGAACTGCGGCTGAAAAGATTTGAAATTATTTTCTTTGAAATTCTATTCCTCTTTGTGGGTGGGGGTGGACTTCTGCTGGCTCCACGCGTTTCTACCTACTTTTTTAAAAAAAATTTTGTTTTGTTTATCATGTTGGGTGAGGCTAAAAAGTCTTTTTTCATTTTCCCTCGAACATTACACAATCCTATCAACTAATCTCGATCATTCTACAGACGTTAATTCATACCAAAACGAAATCATTTAACAAATTTTCCTTCTTCGTTTGTGTAAAGTCGAATGTTTCATTTTCTTTCGCGCTTTTTTCCTTGCAACATTTTTCAATCTCAATTTTCCGTCGTGTTTTATATTTGTTTTCATTTTAAGGCTAGGATCCATTACCCATTTATAATATTCAATTTAAAACGTGTCGGCTCAAGAAGGCATAACATAAGCAAATACTACACACATATATACAGGCTTGTATAAAAACACACATACACACTTACACAAACAGACACACTAACATACAAACAAAGACACAAGCAAAAATACTCGCTCGTGCGAGTACACACACGCACACAAATATATAAACTCATGCACATATACAAACACACACACACACACACACACACACACACACACACACACACACACACACACAAAGGCACACAAACGAAAACACTCACGCACACACGTAAATGCACACACACACACACACACGATACGTTCACAAACACATACACACAAACGCACATACACGTGCACGCAAATACAAACATACACACACACACACACACACACACACACACCAACATACACACACACACACCCATATACGTAGAAAACACATACACACATATATATATATACATGTATTTGCTCAACTTCTCCCTATGAGTTGTGTAATTGTTAGAAAGATAAACTAGCAAACCTACACAACTGAGTTCGAGTCTCATTGGATGCTCAATTCTGACGGCCTTGTGCCACATCCAAGCCAAAAGTTTAGTAAATTACGACTTCTTCGTATGAGCTAGATCAATTTTGATGCAAATTCAAAATGGACAGTTCTGCGTTGAATATCATACTGACCGCAGCATGTTTGAATTTTAAGTTTTCCTTCTCTTAGATAGGTTGTCGTACAAAAGCTAAAGAGCACATTCTGCCCAACCATTTACCCAGAAATTTGAAGAAGTGATAAGAGATGGTTTCATGCCTGAAAAAGTGAAAGGCAAAGAGCCGAGTCAAGGATTTGAACTCGCAACACTGATTGGGTTTCCTACAATGATAACAGTTACGTTATGAGCATCTGTTTATGTATCTCTGTCTGTCTGTTTCCTTATATATATATATATATATATATATATATATTGATAAACCCATCAAACAAAATAAATTTCACACCCAAACTAAACAAACAAACAAAAAAAAAGAATAAAAAACAATACCTACGAAAATGAATAAATAGAAATAATTCCCCTAAAGACGATCAAACGATATAATTGAAAGCGCTTGGGAACAGAACCTCAGGCAACTTCTCTGTGAATTGGACCCTGTTACAAAGAAACTATACAGAAAGCTGGAGAAAAAACAGCAGATAAAAAAGAAAGTTCTGTGGTCTTTAACCAAACTTGTCAAAACAACATACACACGCGCGCGCGCGCACAAACAAAAAAATTTGGCAGAAGCCTTCACTACAACAAACAAATTACATGTGTAAGCCATTTCTTCAGATTTGACTCAGTTATTCGTCGTCATCAAACACGAGGAATGAATATCTTATATATATATATATATATATATGTGTGTGTGTGTGTGTGTGTGTGTGTGTGTGTTTGCGTAGCGTTGACTTCGAGTCAACGGCGTTTGTTGAACTGTCGATGATCGCATAGGCGATAATCTATTACCAAATATCGTAAACTTTATTTCTACGCTTCCCAAAATTAGATATAAATGCTCTTTCACCATATTTGTATATCGTCACCTTACCTACCACCTTTCCGACGTAAGCGCCATAAAACAGCATCTAATGACAAAGCATAATAAAGACACTGACAAACTCAAATCTGCAGATATCATTAGATGCTGTTTTATGGATCCTAATTAAGAATACAAAAATCATATATAAAAATAACAATAAAAACAGTTTACAAATCCTTGAAGCAATTACTATAAAAAAAATAAAATAACCTACTATAAATAAAATAGCATTCACCACTAGTATAAATATATTAAGCCTATTCAATAACTAACCACCCATCCTAACAGAATGTGCCTAACCCATCTATAATTAAAAAAATACACTCCAAATAAATATAGATAAAACTCACTGTAACAAAAGATCTAACACAACCCCTGAAAATGACCAGAAAAATGGTCGAAAGCGCTTGCGTTAACATAGAGTACTTTCTTCACCAACTTGACCTTGACATAAGAAGACTTGTAAGAAGACTTGAATGTCTTCACTTGAAAATTTAAAAAAAGAAACAATCCGCGAATGCAAAGCTCTTCGAAAGAATTGAGCACTCTGGTAGCCGATAGGGTATAAAAATGTAAACAAACGGACGCGGCCGCTGTTGCTACATAAATACCTTTAAAATCCGCTTGTTGGCCGAGTGGTCTGAGACTTAGTCTAACGTAAAGTTGGATGAGTTTCGATCCCGGCTTCGAGCGTCCTGTGTGTCTAGCCACACTGAAGAGTTCTGATAGAACGAAACAGTCTGTCTGTGGATGACAATATATATAAAAATATACAAGTTTGCTAAAAGATCATGGGGAACTTTCCTTTTTAGATTTTTTTTTCTTTAGCTTTCTGTGCATCAGGGTCGATTTGATAGAGAAGTTGCCCCAAGTTCTGCAACTAAATGCTTTTAATCATATTGCTTGTATTCAGGAAAGTTTTTTTTTCAGCAATTGTTTGAGATTAACAAAATTAGGAAATTTCTTACTAATGTCTGTATTTCTAATTTCCAGTTCATACTGTCTTTCTCTGTCTCTCTGTATCTCTTTATATATATATATATATATATATATATATATATATATATATATATTGTATAGGGCAAAACAGATATAAAATTGAGCCATTTTTTATTATTGCTTCAAATTTTAATGGCTTATATATATATATATATATAATAAGTGGTCTGCCACAAATCCACCATAGTGAGATAGTGACAACCATATTCTGTTGTAATATATATATATAAACATATGTGTGTGTGTGTGTGTGTGTGTGTGTGTGTGTGTGTGCACAATTCTGTAACCATCCCAAAAGTTTAGCTGGTCCAACGCAAGAAGCCTTCACCACTATAAACAAATCACACGTGTAAGTCATTTGGTAAACATTGGCTTAGTTTATGGTCGTCATCAAATACGATGAACAAATACTATATATATATATATATAATTATAAAGAGTGCTCAGTTTCAGTGACAGAACATAGGCGAGAAACCGACAGTTACCAAGAGCCGTTGGCTCTGCGTCTACGCTAACCTAAATTATCTCTCTCTCTCTCTCTCTCTATATATATATATATATATATATATATATATATATATATATATGCTTCCTTACATACTTCCTTATTTAGTAAGTTTTACTGCCTACCTGAGTACTGATATTCATGAGCACTCGATTCGTTAAATTTTACAAAAAATATATATTTATATATGAAATATATATATTTCATATGATATGAGCACTTCTTCGGGATGGCCTAAGATCGAAACCAATCGAGATTAATAAATTCATTCACTAATATTTGTATATCTATTTACCCAATCACTCTCCCATAAATAGGAAGTGAAATAAGTTCAATTTTCAATTGGTTACACGGTCCACGGGCATTAGCGCTTTGTGAAATGCTAACAACCTCGTCTGGCATTTGAACTCGAGTCGCCGTGTCCATATCAAACAACGATAACCGTTACACCACGAGTACTTAGATGAGAATCGAACTCGTTAATCATTGATTTGTTATACAAGCTCATTAACAATTACATTTTGGTGAAGCGAGAATTGAATTCTTGTACCAGTGAAGCAGAAATCAAAAGTTCATTTCCATCGATAGTAGCAGTTCCATTACGAGCATCTCTCTCCTTCTCTGTCTCTCTGTCTCTGTGTGTCTCTCTCTGTCTCTCTCTCCCTCCCTCCCTCTCTCTCCCTCTCTCTCTCTCTCTCTCTCTCTCTGTGGATTCCGACGTATTCACTGAAGACACAACAGAAAAAAAACAAAACATTGTTTAAGTTTGACACAAGCTGCTATTTTTGGTTAAAATGTTTGAATGCGCAAGATTTTCGTAACAAATCGAAAAGGATATAATTAGGTATTTGTTACAACCAAACTCTTGACCGGTTGCCTTACAAAGTCTGTGGAACCTAGCCAGCCGTAAAGCCTTTACAAAAAGCTGGGGTGAGGGATAATAGATCTATGCTTTTTTCAAGGACATAAACGTGAAACAAACAGTAGCGTCCAGTGTTTGAACCTGGTTCACCAATTACATTTTCTCGGACGATAATCGTTGCACTAAACTCGGCCATTTATTGGGGAGACTAGTTTCCTCTGCAGTGGGCGTTTTCGATGTTACATATAGGGAGAGGCTTCTTCAAATAAGTTTATTCAATTTAAGCAGAAACATTTCATCATCATATCGTGCTGGCAGCACGGATATCCCTGACCCTCTCTCGCCATTCCTCCCTATCGTTCATCGCCCTAGGCAGGTCTTCAGGACAACAACCTGTATCCTCACATAGCTGCTGAATGTACGTTCGTGCTGGTCGTCCTGCTTTTGCTCGGCCATGTGTGGGGATCCATAAGAGTACATCTCTTATGAGTTCATCTCTGCTTCTCCAGCAATGTCCTGCATGTCTGGTTCGCCTAACTTGAATAGTTTTCGTGATAGGGGGCAGGTGGCCGTACAGTTGGTGTCTTGTGGGGTGTTGCTGCCAGGACTTGTTCAGGATTGCACGCAGCATTCTTGTGTAATTGCCATCTAGTTTCTTCTCCAGCCGTTTTGTTAGCGTCCATATGATTTTTGTATATTACCTGAACAATATAAAAACGGCACATCATAAAGAGATTTTGATACGAAATAGCGTTAAAATACCCTCGAAAATAAAGAAAAATACATTGAAAATAATGCTATTTCCAGTCCAGTTTGTAACATATCATACGTCACCAAATTATTGTTTATCCAACCCTTCCAGCACGGACATAATGTGGCAAAAGTTCCATTTTTAAGTGACTCTACGTTCTTTGTTATAGATAATAACCCTCTTACAACTTACATATAATATGAATGAATGCAGCCTACGAATATTTATCCTAAACTTTAATAGAAGCGACAACTGATCAAGGGAGATGACAAGGTGTAAATATTTTTCAATTTGAATTTTCGACATCAGCTGTAAGTGTTAGACGAAAAGAAAGTCTTCTGAAAGTTTAAGAAGTTTAAAACCGAATATCTTAAAACCTTGAACATATGTACATGATATACCAAGTAATGTATTTATCAGACCGCTCTGTCAAGCAAAGGATGCAACACAAGGTCAATTTATAAAGTGGAGTACAGCTGGTTTGAATTGAGAGTTTACCTTTTCTCAGACAGTTTACTCTACATAGGCTAAAATGAACCTGTCTGCCCTATTATTTACGCTTAGCCTGGGGAGAAAGAAGAGAGGAATTTACGGGAAGGGAAATACAAACTTATCTAGGATTTGAAATCGGTTCGCCGAACTCATTTCCTTCGGCGATAACCGTAACACGTAAATACACATTAGAAATGTTAAGTAATGTCATTAAATAATCATCAACATTTCCCAGGGGAGATAATGATTGAATGCTAATTACAGAGTACTTCCTCTTATTTTTCTATTTATTTATTCATGTTTTTTTTTTCTAGCAGTACTTATTCATCTGGGAATGGAGTTGCGCCCCACTACATCTCAGTGTAATAGCTATTGAAAATGGAGCCTTCGGGTCACCCTCGACTAAAGGGAGACAACTTTACTTACTTATTTATATTATTTACGATTTGAAAAATCATCATCATCATGTCGCGCTGGTAGCACGGATATCCCTGACCCTCTCTCGCCACTCCTCCCTATCGTTCATCGCCCATGGCAGGTCCTCAGGACAACATCCCGTATCCTCACACAGCTGCTGAATGTATGTTCGTGCTGGTCGTCCTGCTTTTGCACGGCCATGTGTGGGGGTCCATAAGAGTACATCTCTTATGAGTTCGTCCCTGCTTCTCCAGCAGTATCCTGCATGTCTGGTTCGTCTAACTTGAATAGTTTTCGTGATAGGAGGCAGGTGGCCGTACAGTTGGTGTCTTGTGGGGTGTTGTCGCCAGGACTTGTTCAAGATTGCACGCAGTATGGTCATTGTTAAAACTATATCATGCAGAATCGACTTTATCAAAGTTTAAGATAATTGTTTGTAAATAGTACTTACCTAACTGGCTCATTGGCCTAGTGGGTAGACTATTCATCAATGGTCCGGGAGATCTGAGTTCAATCCCTGGTCGCGTCATGCCAAAAACTTTAAAAATAGTACTTGATACCTCCTTGCTTAACACTCAGCATCATAAGGTATGTTTCAAGGGTAAAGTGGGGCAATCCAGGGAAAGGAGTAGCGCCCTCCCCTACACCTCTGTGTAGTAGCTATTGAAAAGGGAGCCTTCTGGCCGCCCTCGACTAAAGGGAGACAACTTTACTTCCTTACTTACCTTTATTACATACAGTGTGTTAGATGGTCATTATTAAGAAGAAAGACAGTAGAATCACTTTTATGATCAAAAAGTAAAGTTGTCTCCCTTTAGTCGAGGGTGACCTGAAGGCTCCCTTTTCAATAGCTACAACACCGAGGTTTAGGGGAGGGCGCTACTCCTTTCGCTGGATTGCTCCACTTTACCCTTGATACGTACCTTATAATGCTGAGTGTTAAGCGAGTAGGTATCAAGTACCATTTTAAAGGTCTTTGGTATGACCCCACCTGGGATTGAACCCAGGTCTCCCGGACCATCGGGAAACACTCTATCCACAAGGCCAATGGGCACAAAACTGAATATATGTGTTACAACCAAACGGGCAACATTACCACTCTAGACGGAGCCTCTCTGAGGCTAGTGGACAAATTCACCTACCTAGGAAGTAGCGTCTCATCAACAGAAAACGACATCGACACACGACTGACGAAAGCATGGACGGCTATAGATAGGCTCTCAATAATATGGAAATCAGACCTGACAGATGAAATGAAGCGCAGTTTCTTCCAGGCAGCGGTTGTATCGATACTGCTATATGGATGCACTTCATGGACGCTAACCAAACGGCTGGAGAAGAAACTTGACGGCAACTACACAAGAATGTTGAGAGCAATATTGAACAAGTCCTGGCGACAACACCCCACGAGACGCCAACTGTACGGCCACTTGCCTCCGATCACGAAAACTATACAGGTCAGACGAGCCAGACACGCCGGACACTGCTGGAGAACCAAGGACGAGCTCGTAAGTGACGTACTACTATGGACTCCTACATATGGCCAAGCAAAAGCAGGACGACCAGCCCGAACTTACATACAGCAGCTATGTGAGGACACAGGATGTAACCTAGAAGACCTGCCGGAGGCGATGAACGATAGGGAAAAGTGGTGAGAGATGGTCAAGGATATCCGTGCTCATATTTCAAACGAGTCGTTATTCATATTAGTTTACTTTTTATTTGTTCCTTTATTTATTTCTTTAAAACTTCTAAATTCTGTAAATAGAATGTCACTTTACGTTGTGTATAAAAGGCGGCTTTTAATTTGTTTTTTAAAAGGCGGCTTTTAAGTTATTATTTTATTCAAAAGGTTTACGGAATCTCGGTCACTTCGATATGCGTTGCTATGAATCTGTTCTTTGCATCGGGTTTTGCACATTCTTTCATTTGGTGTGAGTTTCCGTCGAGTCAATACGGGGACCAAACTGACTTATAAGAAGCATGTGCCATACTTAGTCGTGTGTATTAAACAGGCAATAACATTTGTAGGAATCTATACAGTGACATTTATCAAAGAGGATCTCTCTCTCTTCCAGCTGTGCGGCGAGAATCTGCGAGAAAATGTTATGTTTACGCTTCACCTGAAATAAAAACAAACATACCCTCTTTTGGAGGGGATCTGGCCGGGGGGGCAATTTATCTTTCTTTTTCATTTATTTATTTTTTCGGCATCAAGTTGGCTTTCAAAGATTGAGAACACACATTTTTGGACGATTGGTTGCAGGTTCTCAATTCCTTTTAAACGCTTTACTGTATAAGCATTGTTTTCTTAAAATCTCTTCACTTTTTCAAATTCGTCCATCAATAAAATCACGAAAACCTTACATTTCAATTGAAATTAACTTTTCGTCACAAAAGCTACTTTTATTTGAAATTCAAGTCAAGTTGAAGACTAAAACTGCTGAAACATTCTCAGACATTTATTGATATTATTTTACTCATTTGAGAGTTTATTTTTACTCCAGCGTTAATTGATGGTTTTCCACTGGAGGCTGAGTGACAGCGAGTCTCTTCAAGTCACCAGGATTCTTCTCAGTGTTCTAGTCGATATCAACAATGCTGTAGTTTGGATGCTCTCCACTCATCTTCTTATTTCAAAGTCCTCCAGTCCCTTTATCAATCGTTTGGTGACTGTAACGAGCGCACCAATTACAATTAGTATCTCTGTTATTTTCATGTTCCATTGTTTTTTGTTTTTTTTCAGTTCTTAAGCAACGTCTAGGTACTTATACGTATCTCTCTTTTCTTTTTCCTTCAGTTTTACCCAGTGGTCAGCCGGAACGGAAAAGTTCACTATTCGGCAGGTTCTCTTTTTTTTTTTTTTGTTGACTAGCACAAGGTCTTGTCTTCTGGTCGAGATTAGGTGATCCTTTTATATCGCAAATTCCCAAAGAATTTTGTGTACATCATTTTCCAGGGCAGATTCTGGGTTATGCATATACCATTTGTTTGTAGGGTCACATTTAAACGTCTTGCACAATTCCCAGTGGATCACCTTGCCCACCCAGTCATGTCTAGTCTTATACTCTTTTTATGCTAATTTCCTGCATTCGCTTATTATGTGATTGATCGTTTCGTCTCCGTCACCGCATAGCCCACATTTGCTATTTTGTTACGTTTTGTCTATTCTTACTTTGACATAGTCCTTATGGCGTTGTTCTGTGCTGATGTCCCAAGAGATTCAGTTTGTCTCTTAAGGTTTTCCTTTCTTAGCCATGTCCAAGTTTTCTCAGATGAGATTTCGTTTGTTTGTCGCTTGAAATGTCCACAAAAGAAGGAAGGAGAGGATTTGCCAGTATTCAAGATAGTGTTGATTCATCTATATAACGACTAAAAGACTACATGAAAAAACGTAGTGGAAGACCAGAAAAACAATACAGACAACTCAAACATCAATAGAACAAAAGTAACCAAAAAACAAAAATGGGACGAAAAAAGTTGGCGGGTCCTCTTCCTTCTTCTTTTCTTGACACATGCAGCTTTTCTATGTTATGCATCATCATTAACTTTCTTGTTCTCTGATGCATTTCTTGAGGTTCTTCTCTCGTTCATTTCAAGAATGGTCCCGAGTATCTTACAAGGGATACAGCCCAGATGTTTATGCCTTTGATGAGATTTCTGCTATATAGCTTAGCTTCGAGAATTTTTTTAGTTTACACGAGATATTCTTTGTTTCTTTTTTTTCTCTCATCTCTACTTGTTTGATGGTGTCCGCTTCTAATATTCATAAGAACTTGTAGATTTCCTTTTCTCCGAGAATTCTGATTCTTTCCTTATTTGGCAGTTCCTCTGCTTCCATTATTTGCCTTTATGTACTTCTCATTACTAGCATGTCACGTTTTTCTGTGCTAAATTCCATTGCTGCTCTGTAGTTACTTTTTATTTGTAATTTTTGAAAAAATACAGGTTTGTAAAGTGCTGCACATTCCATTCCCTCTTGTGACTTTTTCTTCTTTCATTAACTGAAAATTCTTCTCAAGATTAAGATTTCAGGATGCGGAGAAAATATAACAACACAGTTAAAAAAAAAACAAAAACGGAGTTGTTCTTTGACTAATGGAAAATTTGCAGTATTGTATTGAAGAGCAAAAGACCACTTTGAAGAAATTAACGTTGCTTTTATTGTTCATTTCTGTCTCGTTAACTAGAGCTTCTGTCTCGATAATTAATGGTTGTAAACATTTCTCGGCATAAAATAGCACTAAACAGGGTTACATGTCGTTAAAATCAATCAATCAATCTCATGAAAAGACATACTCGTAGAAGCACAAATGAATCTTCGTGTGAAAGGTATTTTAGTTTTCTTTTTCTTTTTATTATTTGTCCTTTTTAGTTTATTTAACATTTAAATCTACAAAAGAATTTAAGACAGGAAAATTAGATTTGCCAACCATCGACCTTGTGGCGATATTTAGCGACCTTAAAACTATGTAACTATCAAAAATTCTGATATTTATTTTGGATTTGCCTCTTTTTTTTACGTCTGCTGAGACGAGCCGATGTTTTGAAAAGTGTCGGCCAAGATATGTCTGCAAGCAAAACGCTTCGTAAAGAAACGTTTTGTTATTCTACTGCAAAGCTAGTTGTTTGTAGGCATGTTTTTAAAATTATTTATTTATTTATTTGCCAGAGAGTAATATGAAACGAAGAGCTTTTAAATCTTGGTAAAAACGAATCGAACTCATGGTATGATACGTTTTAAAGATAAGCCACATAAAATGCCCGATTGCAGACAATTGTTTACAGCAAGGGTAGAAATATAGAGCACCCTGTAAGAACCTAACTCAGTATCGTCTTGCCGACCTTTGGTTCCGGATAGGACTTCCTTATTCAGGTTTTTTTTTTTTTTTTTTTTTTTTTTTTTTAGAGAGTTTTTTACCGTCATTATGAATGGAAGAAATGTTCCCTTGCTATCTTTAATATAGAAATCCAAATAACCTAAGAAAAGGCTAAAGACCCAAGTCAATAAAATAATTCTATATTCTTCTATGTTTTAACTATTTTTCCAAACAAAAAAAATCACGTCTTCCATCTTGTATAAATACACCATCACATTAGTTTACACTTTTTATTTCTCTTCTATTTTGTCGTGTATCTTATATATATATGTACATGTGTGTGTGTGTGTGTGTTAATACTTTCAATTTGTAAATATACATATATATATATGTGTGTGTGTGTGTGTGTGTGTGTGTGTGTGTGTGTGTGTGTGTGTGTGTGTGTGTGTTTAAACCTTTCGATTCGTATATATATATATATATATATATAAGATAGGAAGGTCCACGAAGAGATTTGTATTTTTTTAATTTATTTAATATGTTCATACATACGTGTTATATATATATGTACATTTCCAGCTTGTTACTTTCGTCAGAGAACATGTGTGGCACAAAGCCTTGTTAATGGGGTACTCAATGAGACTTGAACTCACTCCTGTTTCCAGTATAAATCATTCTTGTCTGGTCAGATTTGTTTTTATAAAGGTTTTTGTTCCTCTTTCCTGAAGTGTGTTTACTTTGGTCTGCTTTACCCTTCTTTGATTTTTGATATGTTTATAGTTATGCGCGCCGCGCGCGTGTGTGTGTGTGTGTGTGTTGGTTTTGGGTTTCACTAACGGCTTTTTTTTTGTCTCATTGAGTAATATATATATATATATATATATATATGTGTGTGTGTGTGTGCGTGTGTGTGTGTGTGTGTATATGTGTGTTGTGTGTGTGTGTGTAAGAAAATAATGGAAAAGAATCTGACAATATAGAGAAAAATTGAAAAACAAAATAATCCAAAGTGAAGAATTTAATGTGAAAGAAAGTCGACACTATAACGTTTCGGTTTTAATAAACCATCATCAGGACTTTAGAAAAGATTATATTGAGTGTCGTTAGATCAACGATGAATGTGTCTAAGTCCTGATGATGGTTTATTTATATCGAAACGTTATAACATCGACTTTCTTTCTCATTAAATTCTTCACATTGGATTATTTTGTTTTTCAATTTTTCTCCATATATATATATGCGGGTAAAAAATCTTGTAAGTCGGAACTCTTGATGTTTAGAATATATATTCAGGGTCGTTGATATATATATATATATATATAGAGAGAGAGAGAGAGAGAGCAAAGAACCTAGCCGAATAAATTTATTGACCCGAATTGACCGAAATGAATTTTAGAAGAATAAAGTCAGTACATTATAAAAGAATGAATCGACGATATTTTTAAAAATCTTTTGGTAAGAATAGAAAATAGTTGAAAATATATTTTGCTTTTTGCGTAAAATATATCGTTATTATTCAACTGAAAGTAGGAAAAACCTGGCGAATTTGTTTTAAATGAAAAAGTTTGTCAGGCGAAAGTTGTTTCGGGAAAAATTATTTTGATGGTTTTCCAGATGGCGGAGCTAACACGCGGGTTCAACACTGGGGTAAGGACCTGACATAATGACAGCTCGGTGAACTGAGTATAATTGTGTTTGGAAACGGAAAATTTTAATTTGATTTTTTTTTCTAAATTCAAAGCGTGGGAAGTTTTATTTTACTATTATGGTTTAAACGAAAATATTGATAAAGAGAAAAGGCTTGCCTTTTTTGGGCTAAGTTGAGAGGATCACCAACACTGAAAGTAGAAGACAGAATGAGGGGGAGTAGAATTAATTAATAGAATCCAAATTAGGAAAGACCAGCCCCCTTTCGGTAGGGGTAGGAGGAAATCGAGTACTGAGGGTGGAAGAAAAAGTAGGGGTGGAATTAATTATTGAAATCCAAATAAGAAGAAAATTGATATTATCAATACTTCCGCAAACCACCGCCCCACGGTAGAGAGAAAACGCATGTAAGCTGAGATTTCGTTCATTAAGGCGACTGGCGAGAGGCAGCTTGTTCAGGTCGTTCTGAGCTCTGGTCTTGCGCCATACTACCTAGGGTGGAGAGGAAGAGAAAGCCAGAGATAATACGATGCTTTGAGATGACCTTGTGCCAGACTCACGAAAGTAGAGAAGCGAAGAGAAATCAAGACAGTGTAAAGGGACCAGCGCGGAATTATGAGTCCTGACCTTGTGCCAGACTCCCAAACACGAAGAAACTAAGAAGAGTGAACATAATATGCTTCTTAAAATCATCTTTTGCTAAACTATAGAAAGCGAGAAGAGTAAAATCTAAACTAAATTTGAGTGACCTTGTGCCTGACTCTGAATACCGAGAAATTGACTGACTGTTAATTTGTGAGTATGGTCTCCATTCTGGGTGAATGTATATACCATTTTAAAGACTTTTTTTTTTCCTAAACTAAATGTTACTGTTGTCACAAAGCCGTGTCCTGTTATCTGTTTGTTGGTCTTCGGCTTTTTTTCTTTACTTACTTAATTGTGCAGTCTTTTCATCTACTTATCGACAGGCGACTCCGATGAGCGATCGATTTACTGTCTTGATCGAAAACACAAAGTGGGCGGATAGGCGGGCCAACCGTACCATCCGGTGATAGAACCAGCGGACTGAAAGCGGAATCCCCCAAGTGTTTGAGGAAGGCGCGTGTACTACCAAATATATATATATATATATACAGCAAAAGACAATAGTTGTGTCACTGATGAACAACTAACAATACCTCTACCATAATGATGACTGGGTTCAAGTGTGGTTTCGGGGGCAAAGCATCATAACCATTACTACATATACATCAACACGCAATTTTTCACACTGTGACCGAGAGTTTCACGTTGGAGAGATTACTATCTTCAGACTGTCTTTTGAATTTTTTGCTGCTGAATTTTTTACTTTGCCGAATTGTGGACTTTGCCGGTTCGGCAGACCACAGAGTAAAATTGAAGGAAGGCCTAGAGAGGGATAAGTACCTGCACCTTGCTAGAGAACTGAAAAACTGCGAAACATAAAAGTGATGGTGATACCAATTGTAATCGGTGCGCTCGGTACAGTCAGCAAAGTTTTGATAAAGGAACTGGAAGAATTCGAAATGCGAACACGAGCTGAGACCATCCAAACTACACCATTGTTGAGATCGGACAGAATACTGAGGAAAGTCCTGGAGATTTGGGAAGATTTGCTGTCACTCAAACTCCAGTGAAAGATGCTGGTGTGTAAAACTCTTGAAGGAGTAAAATAATAATAGGAAGATACAAACAGATCACCTAATCCCGACCGTGATGATTAACCAAAAAAAAAAAAAGAGTACTTTCCGTCTAGTGGATTATGCTGTTCCAGCGAACCACAGAGTGAAAATAAAAGAAAGCTAAAAAAGAGACAATTACTTAGAACTTGCCAGAGAACTGTGAAATATGAAGGCGACGGTGATACCTATTGTAGTTGGGGCACTTGGAACGATCCTCACAGGCTTGGAAAAGGAACTGGAAGGGAGGAGAGTTCTACAGGCCTGAGGAGACATGCTGTCACTCAAACTCCTGTGAAAGACCATCGGCAAAAGCTAGTGTGAAAAACTCTCAAATAATAATAATAATAATAGCAAATATAGGCTATGTGGTGACAGAGACGAAACCATCAATCACATAATAAGCGAATGCAGCAAATTAGCACAGAAGGAATATAAAACTAGACATGACTAGGTCGGCAAGGTGATTCCCTGGGAAATGTGCAAGAAATTTCAATTCGATCATACTAACAAATGGTATATGCACAACCCTGCACCTGCCTAGAAAATGACACACATAAACTCCTATGGGACTTTGACATACACACGGATCACCTAATCTCGGCCAGAAAACCAGACTCAATAATAATCAACAACAAAAAAGAGAACTTGCAAAATTGTGGACTTTGCTGTCCTGGCTGACCACAGAATAAAACTAAAAGAATGTGAAAAGAAGGATAAGTACCTGGACCTTGCTAGGGAATTGAAAAAACTGTGGAACATGCAGGTGACAATTATACCAATTGTAATTGGTGCGTTTGGAACAGTAACTAAAGGATTACTAAAGGAACTGGAGGACATGGAAGTTGGCGGACAAGTGGAGACCATCCAAACTACTACATTATTGAGAACGGCCAGAATACTGAGAAGAATCCTGGAGACTTGAGGAGACTTGCTGTCACTTAAACTCCAGTGAAAGACCATCAGCTAACGCTGATGTGAAAAACTCTAACGAGTAGTAATAATAATAATAATAATAAAAAGCCTAATTCTTTTTGTTGTTAGTAATTACTTGCAATATTTAAATTTATTTTAATGTTCCGAGCATAGAGCCACTTAATTAATCTTAAAACCGAATTAAAACCGAATTAAAAACGCTTGTTTCAAGGACTGCTTGCTGTTACTTTTCTTGTTTTGGTTAATGGATACTTTTTAGAATGTCGTGAGGCGGAGGTGGGAGCAGAAGATTACATCAAATAATGTTTCTTTGGCGGTTCCTTTTTTATTTCTTTCGTTTCTACTTTTATTCTGCGAATTGATATTTAATTCGTTGTGCTTACGTGTTTTTCGTATTCTTCCTTGAAATTTTTGAAAACATAAGCTCTGCAAGATTAAGCCGAGAAGCTGCACTGAATAGATTTATTGAAAAAAAAAAAAAAAGAGTAAACGTTTTAAAATTTAATAATAATGATAATAATGTGTACATATATATATATATATATATATATATATTTACTCGGGTGAAGCAAAAGTTTGCAATATTGTCATAACATGAGGTACAATTCGCCAGCTCTAGATACTTTCCCCGAGGTTGTGAAAATGACAAATCACACAGGACTCTAAAATGCTGAGCTCGCCTGATACTCTCCGAGGGATACTCACCAGATCTGCCCCCTTGACGTCAGTCTCGTCAAATTTGATTTGAATCACCCTCTCTCTCTCTATCTATCTATCAATCTATCTATCTTTCTTTCTTTCTCTATCGATCGATCGATCTAATTTCGTTTCTCTATTAGTTTAATTTATGTATTTTTCATAGCTGGGTCAATGGTATATAGGGATTATTTCAAAGCCCGTAATAAATTCCACACCGAATTCCGGAGCTAAATTTAGCTTCAAAAATTGTTTGAGTAGTCAGTTAGCTTTGAACTGACAACATTTTGTTTTCATGTTCAAACGAAATAAAAATTCTTTTTCGTTAGCAATGACCTTCGATGTAAAAGCATTTTTTTCCATCAACCGAATTTTAAAACCTTTTGACAACAATAAAAATTTTCATCTGTCACCGAATAATTACCATTTGACAAGTTCTTGACATTTAAATATCGATGACCTAGAAGAAAATTTCATGATAAAATAAACAATACAATTCTTTCTATACAACCCGTTCAAAAGCTATTATACACCTGCAGTCTTCTAAAATCCATATTTACTTCGTCCTTTTTTTTCTCTGGATATTAAACTCCCTCTGTCGGTCTCAGAGATTCACTATATTACAAACATCCAGACTCGAACTATTATCAATAATTATTCGAATTCACAAAATCTGATAGATTTGTTTTACTTTTTACTCCTAAAAATATTGATTTAGTCTCATTGGGTGCTCCATTCATTGGCCTTGTGCCACAACGAAGCAGAAAGTACTTCGTAAATTACAAAAAATGTTGATATTGATAAATTTTACGGACAGAGTTCATAATAACGTTACACAAAGAAAAAAATAACGAGTTTACTTATTTCGGGCGAATAATAATAAGTTGGCGACCTGAGTGACTTTTCAATAGGTACAACCCCAATGTGTAGGGGAGGGCACAACTCCAACCCTAAAAACAAACGAAATTTTTCAAATTACGTGACTCAGAAGAAGAATTGGTCTCATGCTGAAATGATAAAGATAATCTTTAAAAAATCTCAAATCTGTTTCATTCTCTGTTTTTCAAAGATTTATTTTCTTTAACTTAATAACAAAATTTTGACTGTTGATTATTATTATTATTTATTTATTTTATACGAGGGAAATTCAATAATACGACAAAGTGGTCTAAATATTCAAGTAACATTTTGATTCTGTGACTGATTGTGCGTGTGTATAAGGGGGGAGGTCAGTGATCTATTCCACTGACCCAAGCATTAGCCGAATGAGTAGAGTGTTCGCCAATGGCCCGGGAGACTTGGGTTCAATCCCAGATGGCGTCATACCAAAGACTCAAAAAATGGTACTTGATGCCACCTTGCTAAGCATTCAACACAATAAAGTAAGGATCAAGGGTAAAGTGGAGCAAACTAGGAAATGGAGTAGCGCCCTCCCCTGTGCTATTGAACAGGGAGCCTTCGGGTCACTCGCGATTAAGGTCGCCAACTACTATACGTGCAAAACTCTGATTTGTTCCACTGACAAGACACTGAGCGGTTTACATCAAAGATTCTAATGGCAACTGAGTGAGGTGCTTAACCTGGGTCAAAAACGTTTGTTTTGGAAAAATAAAGAGAAAATATTATTTTGTTTTTTGTAGAATGGTCAGTTGTCAAGTATCAGCGGTGCAAACCTGAACAGACACAGAAATTTGATGAGATGTATATAGAAAAAACTGTTTTTCGATACTAAAATTATGATTTTAATATTTTAATTTATACATATAGTTGAGCCTGAGTAACATTAGTAACCACACACACACACACACACACACACACACTTATATATATATATGTGTGTGTGTGTGTGTGTATGCTGTCTGAATAAAAATAAACGACTGATGAAGAATTTATTTTTAGTTAGGAAAGAAAAAGAGAAAATGTAAAAAAAAAACATTTCAACTTGTAGACGTTTTCACCGTAAAAATCACTAATTGTGCATTTGTCCGAAAATCGCTTCTTCTTCGTTCGAATCGTCTGCTTCTTTCATTTCTCTCGCCTTGCCCCACCATCGTTTTTTTTCTCCCTCTATTTTAATGGTTGCCCTTTGAAAAGTTGAATAACGACGGAATGTTAATCCAAGAACTCAGTTCAATTTGGCAATGCCACATTGCTGGAAGGATTTGCTGATATTTCCTGAATATTTTTGGGTCATTCTTTTCTTAGTAAACTTTGTATGGTCAGAAATAAATTCCAGTTACGCATGATTAAATAAAAAATAATTTGTTGATCATGCATAAACGAAGTACTTTATTTTTATTTTTTCTAACAGTGAAAATTTATTTTAGGAAAATTAGTTTTAAAATACAACACAGAAGAATAAGATTTACTTGAGAAATCGATGAAAAGCCAAAATAAGAAGGGACACAGATATTCACTTTGAAGAGTTAATCGATGGGGCTAGAAACAGGTGTGTAAATATGCAGGTAGATAGATTGGTATATATAAACATAGATAGATAATTGACTGATATCAACTGCATGTCAACCGATCTGAGAATATCTTATGCCAAGAGGTTAAGGATTTACATACATTGTTTTGAGACGTAGTTATATGACACCAACTATTCGGATTAGTGTAAATATTATTCTAAGAGAATCGTCTGACCCATAGATGGGACCCTAACAGGAACTACTACTCATGGGATATGGGAGTAATGTTAGCAAATTGGTGCCTTTACACCCTCAAAGCAGTAAAACTGGGGCCACACCACCGAATGCAGATTTGAGTCATAACTAGCACTCCCCATTTTGGGGAGCCTAGAAGATACAGTTGACTGATTCCAAGCCCTATCGACTGGGCGTCGGTCTCATATATATATATATATATATATATATATATATATATATATTTGCTCTACTCAGTATTGAGCACTTTTTGCATTGTAGCATAGCAGCCCGAACCGTATTTTGTTTTACCAAGCAATTACGTGTCTTTTGATTTTTTTTTTTTCAATTGGTATGACAAGGTTGGCCTTTTATTTTTTTCCAATATTTATTTTTCCCCTTGACAGTGATTCGTTGTATATTTTCATCTTCAAATCACTTGCCGTTTTTTTTTTTGCCGTAAGGGCTATTATTTAATATATATAAGTGACTAGTTTTCATAAATTGACTAGATAGATAGATAAATAGATAGACAGATAGATTCTTTTGCATCTATCTATCGATAGATAGACAGATAGATATGAACAGTCTGAGATAAATAAATAGGTAGATATGGATTGTCTGATATACATATTTAGGTGAATATATATATATATATATATATATATATATATATATATATATATATATATATATTCAACTAAAAGTGGCCAGTTTTCACAAATTGACTAAGCTAAGCATTTTTTCGTTTCTGTTTTTTGGCGCCTTTTCATGCAACGTAAAATCTTTTTTCATTGTTTTATCTTCTTTCAGTCGTTTCCGCCCCAACTTTTTTTTATCTTCTTCCAAATTAGTCGTCTCTATTTGTGAACAACCTTTTCGCCGTAGCCTGCTTAAATGGGATTTTTTTGTCTCTGACTGCAACTCCGTTGATAATGAAATAGACGATAGCGACTGTTCGTGGCGACGAACAAGTCGGTAGAGATCAAGACCTTGTGCCGCTATCAAACCCCGATAAGCCCATGGTATTCATAGACTCACATGTTCTCCGAAAGAAGAAGAAGAAGAAGAAGAAGAAGAAGAAGAAGAAGAAGAAGAAGAAGAAGAAATATAGGAAGCAAACATATTAATTTATGGTACACGTCTACACACGATTATCCACGACTCTCGTGACCTTGAACCTTAACAAAAGCAAGACTCACATTCCTCGAACCAGGCATACATCACTTCTTTGTATGGGCTTCGTTGTCTTGTAAAAAAACTGATTGATAACAACGGAGCTTTTGTAAATGATACAAATATTAATAGATAGACACTCAAGTGGGTCTTTGTCTAGTCGGCTGGGGCGGTAGAATACACTGACTGCACCTCAGCAAAGGGGTAAGACCCCCCCCACGAACGAGTATCTTGGATGAGACACTAAACAATCTGACGGTGAGGTTCCAGTAATGCTGGAGCTTTGGGTAATGCGGAGTACCCGTTCATTGCCATTGCTTCCATGTTCACTCTTGCCTGTAGTGGTAGCACCTGATAGGGCTCTAACTATGGGTTAAATAGAACTAATCTACGTACTTATACCAAATCTAAATACTTGAAATAGAACTGTTTTGACATTTAACTGTGTGTAAATAAAAACTATACTAATACTAAACTAAACTGTTTTGAATTAGAACTGTTTGACTAAACTGAATAGCTTGAAATAGAAATGTTTTTGATAATAAAACTGTGTACTTATGTTAAACTGAATTATTTTAAATAGAACTGTTTGTTTGTATAAAAATAGATTTGGTATTAAATAACCTACAAGGGTTGATATGCCATAAAACCCAAACAAACAAACAAAGAAACTAACAAACAAACAAACAATCTAGTGGTTCTGAACTTTTTTTTTGCTGCCCACACACACACACGCACACACATATATATATATATATGTGTGTGTGTGTGTGTGTGTGTGTGTGTGTGTGTTAATTCCTCATCCCGCCCCCATCGGAAAAGTAGTAAAGTAAGTGAAGTTGGTGACCTTAGACGAGGGTGACCCGAAGGCTCTCTTTTCAATAGCTACCACACCAAGGTGTAGGGGAGGGCACTACTCCATTTACTGGATTGCTCCACTTTACCCTTGATTCTTACCTTATAGTACTGAGTGTTAAGCAAGGCGGCATCAAGTACCGTTTTTAGTGTCTTTGGTATGACTCGACCTGGGATTGAACCCCGGTCTCTCGGACCATTGGCGAATACTAGTAGTAGTGGGTGTGAATTGTTACCAAACTTTTCCACAAGATAGATGCATCTGAACAGACTGAGATAGATAGATAGATAGATAGATAGGGACAGTTCAAAAAGTTGTAAGCCTCACCCAGAAAGAAAAGCTATGATTTAATATTTTTATTGTAGCAACACACTGCCTCTGATTAGAAAACTAGAATTACTAATTCAGATTTTGGTCTTAATTTCTGTACTGGAAAAGCCAATACCAAAGTGAAAAGTGTGCGACACATCTAAAATCTTGGTGAAGCTTACAAAATTTTAAACGACCCTGCAGATAGATAGATATAATTAGACTTGGATAGATAGATAGATAGATAGATAGATAGATATGATCAGACTTGGATGGATGGATGGATAGATAGATAGATAGATAGATATGATCAGACTTGGATAGATAGATAGATAGATAGATAGATAGGTTTGGTCGTATTTTATGGCATATCTCCCTTTGTGGGTTATTTAATACTTAATATATTATTTTAAAACGAACAATTAGTCGGTAAGATTATTTTTTAAATGAGCCAGACCTCATATATTGCTATGTAATACTCCGAATTCAATTCAACATTAATCATTTGTTTGCACATAGTTAAATGGTTTTAAATGTATAACTCTAACAGGTACGACCAATCCAATTTAGAGTGGACCTTGGAGTAATTGCAATGAGGGGGTACTCAACATTTCCCCAAGCTCCAAAGCTGGAGCTTAACCATTAAATACTGTTTTGTATCATATCCTGTACATTCTTTTGGGAAGGTTTATCCCCTAGCAGAGATGCAGTCTGCGTATTCAACAGTCCTAGCCGATTGGGTGATAGATAGATAGATAGATAGATAGATAGATTGTTGCTATTGGTTGGTCGGTTTTACATCATGTCAATTCTTGGATTATTTGATACCAAAGTATTTCAGTTTTTTTTGCAAGAAATTATAAGAGTTTCAAGTAACTAATAGTAATTCTTAGCCAAAAAAATTATAGCTATACGTAACAATTCTTTTTACAAATCATTAACTGCTATATAGTATCAAGTATTTAAAGCTGATAATAATAATTTTTAAACAGATCCATCTGACCAATTGACATGACCCTAAACTCCGTGTCAAAGTGGATCCAAAAGTAATGGCAATGGAGGGGTGTTCAGCACTCCTCATAGCTCCAGAAATAGAGCCTCAACACCGGATACAGTTTAGTGTTATACCCAGGACATCTCTTTTAGATTTTTATCGAGAATGGTTTATAATAATATCATATCAACCATCACCCAATAATGTATATATTGGACATAATTATATGATTACAAGTAACAAATCATAATTATCCTTCTTCTTCTTCTTCTTCTTCTTCTTGACTATTCCTCCCCTTCCCCTCTTCCTCCTTTTCTTAATTCTTAATACAAATAATTTGCACACAGTTATATGCTTTCAAGTAACTAATAATAATAATCCTTAGTAAACAATTAGAGCTTCAAGTAACTATTCTTAATACAAATAATTTGCACACAGTTAAATGGTTTCAAGTAACTAATAATAATAATCCTTATTAAACAATTAGAGCTTCAAGTAACTATTCTTAATACAAATAATTGGCACACAGTTATATGCTTTCAAGTAACTAATAATAATAATCCTTAGTAAACAATTAGAGCTTCAAGTAACTATTCTTAATACAAATAATTGGCACACAGTTATATGCTTTCAAGTAACTAATAATAATAATCCTTATTAAACAATTAGAGCTTCAAGTAACTATTCTTAATACAAATAATTGGCACACAGTTATATGCTTTCAAGTAACTAATAATAATAATCCTTAGTAAACAATTAGAGCTTCAAGTAACTATTCTTAATACAAATAATTTGCACACAGTTATATGCTTTCAAGTAACTAATAATAATAATCCTTAGTAAACAAATAGAGCTTCAAGTAACTATTCTTAATACAAATAATTTGTACACAGTTTTCTAATATTCCTACTGCTTATGATTTTCAAAAAAAAATATTTGACCCATAAATGAGCCGAGCAGATCAGAATGATTTTGGGAGACATTTTTGGGGAAATGAGCATTGCGTAACGGTTATCTTCATCGGAAATAGAATTGGTGACCTGAGTTCAAATCCTGAACGAGGCCGTTTGCGTTTCCCTTCGTGGTAATGCCCTTGGGAAAGGCATGAATTCATCTATTTTCTCACAAATATGACTAAATAGTAGGGAAACTGTGTTTTTTAGCCTTGGTTAGGCAACCAGTCCATGAGAAGGAAACTCTGAATTCAAATCAGCTTTACTATGCTTAATAATTGACTTTGTGTCACACCGTATTCGTAGCGGTGGAATTTGGTGAATACTTTCGCTTAGTATTTCTTGATCTTGTGCCAAACTAACTTAGTATTAGTATGCTTGGTGCTAAGAAAGATATTTTGTCTTGTATCCACTTACCAAGTACCAATAATAGCATGAGTAAATCCGTGGTATACATATTGCGGAGGGGTTGGGTAAATACATACTTTTGTTCCTCTAAAAAACAAGAGCGATATACATAACGACTATAGAGGCTTTTTTATAATGTATAAATAAAAACCTACTTGATTGGAACCGTGGAAATCAGAGTAGAAGGTATTTTCACTTGATAATATTATATTTGCTTTACATAATTTTCCCAATTGAACACTTTTATTTTTCGTGATGTGTTTGTCCTGGTCCTTTATGGACACACTTTTTTTTGTAGTGGAGGTTTACCCCTTTGCAGTGCGGGGGAGGGGGTAAATAAAGTCAGCATACACTAAACCCCCCCGCTCGCCAACAAAGCGAACAATGTTATTTGGAAATGATAAAAACAGGAAGCTTTTGAAATACAAACCAGAAAAGTTTCTTCGTAAATAGAATAGTTTGTCGAAGCAAGTTCATAAGTAATACAAAAAAAAAAAAAAAAAAAAAAAAGGAAACATCTACAAAGAAATGGGATAGTCTCGCCATTGATACAAATCGGCTGTGCAGATGTTTAAATGACGTCGAGTTAAGAAGAAGATGAAGGATACAAAAATGGTTTTGAAACCCTGATATGCACTGTGAAAAGCTGCACTTCAATGTCTGAGCAGTGTGCAAGAGTATTTATACCCCTCCCTTCGCTTCCCGAGGGTGGTTTCACTCATCATCGTTGCAAAAGTGAGTAAAAAGCTTTAAGACCCGGGTGAGTGTGGCTTAACTCGTCCTGTTTTATATTTCTATCGTGAAACTCAGAATAGCGGTATCCGGTTCAATATGTCAGGTTGAGAAATGCTTGCCAACAGAATTGCTTATTAAGTTTCATTTAAATAGCATCACTTTATACAACCTATTTAAATATAAAATGGTAAATGTTCGTTGCTTGGTTGGTTTTACGACCTATCAATTCTTGTTGTGTTATCTAATATCGAAGCCTTTTTTTTTTTTTGCAACTACTGGTTTCAAGTAATTACAATCATTTGTAAACAATTATAGCTTCAAGTAGTTTTTCTTAATACAAATACTTTGCACACAGTTAGATGGTTTCAAGTATTCCTATCTAATACTAATAATTTTCCCATAGTTATATTTACCGATTGATGGACTCTAACAGATAATGCCACTCCAAGTCATCCTAAATTTAAGATTTTAAGAGGTTGGGAGACATTAAGATGTTGTAATTTCATATCAACTGAGGAGTTTCAGAGATGTTTCGACCAGTAGAAAACTTCCTGGAATAAATGTATTGCATGCCGAAGAGACTATATTCGAGAAAATAATGCTTCATTCATTGTTCATTTCAGCCTTGGTAAATACAGTTTCAATTTGAGAACACGTGGTGTATTATAAAAGAAAAGTTTAAAAACAAACAAACAAACAGGTGTACAGGACCTGACAATAAATTGGATCTGATGGTGAGGCTCCAGTCTTGCAGCTTTTGGGAACGTGGAGTACCCTTTCATTGCCATTACTCCCAGGTCTACTCTGACCTAGAGTGGTGGTATGTGTTAGGGTCCCATCTATGTGTCTAATACAATTGTTTAACCATTTAACTATGAGAAAACAAATGAGTGATGTTATATTAAATTACATATATCTAAATTACATATATCATAGTGTTACACATTACATGTTACATAGCAATACTTACATGCTACATTTGTTACATAGCAATTCTTATATGTTACAAAGCAATACTTACATGTTACATTCGTAACGTTGCAATACTTACATCTTACTCGCACATAGCAATACTTACATGTTGCATTTGCAACATAGCAATACTTGCATGTTACATAACAGTACTTACATAGCAATAGTCGAAATCACGTTACACGGTTCATAGCAATACTTACATATGTTACATGTTACATAGCAATATTTACATAGCCTGTTACATAGCAATACTTACATAGCAATAGTCGAAATCACGTTACATGGTTCATAGCAATACTTACATATCATGTTACATGTTACATAGCAATACTTACATAGCATGTTACATGTAACATAGCATCTTACATAGCAATAGTCAAAATCGTTTAACGGAGTAAACAAATGAGCTGTAGCTTGTTTAATATCTTACATACAAACTATTCGTTTACAAATCATATATATATATATATATATATATATATATATATATATATATTGTCATCCACAGACAGACTGTTTCGTTGTATCACAACTCTTCAGTGTGACTAGACACGGTCGATTCCCGAAGCTGGTATCGAAACCCGGCTGACTCAAACGTCACTCCAAGATTCTGCCACTCAGCCACGAGGAAATCAGCGTAAGCAAAGGGAGTTTAAACGCAAATGTATCACATTTGTTTTGTTTTCATATATCCGCTTAACGGCTACCGAGAGCTCAATTCATTCGAAGAGCCTTGCCTTACGCGAGTGACAACTACTACTTCCTTCGCTAGAGAGCTCAATCCCACGGGGGTAGGGGAGCATATATATTCTCACGCACAGACACACTGTTTCGTTGTATTACAACTCTTCAGTGTGGCTAGACACGCTAGATTCCCAAAGCTGGAATCGAAACCCGGCTGACTCAAATATATATACATATATAAACAGGATTTGGCATTAAATGACCTTATATGGTTGATATGCCACAAAACCTAATCAACCAACCTTAAAAAACAGACGATATAATTCATTGAAGGAAATTTTGGGGCCTCAAAAGTGTTTAAAAGTTTATGAATTTACCAATTGCGTTTATATCGTCTTATTTTAAAGGGTTTTTTTTTTGGTGGGGGGGGGTCGACTCTTTTTGAAAAAAATCTAGATAAGAAAAAAAAAAGTTCAAGCATGGTTCCTTTTGCTTTAAAATCATTTCAAAGTTGTTGATGAATGTGATCATTAACTTCCGTTGAAAATGTTTATTATTCTGGCAAATGAATTGCCTTATCACAATTTAAATATTTCTGAGCTTCTATCAAAGAAAACCTTTTACCACACGTATTACATCTTTAATTATTTCCACAGCCTTAAATTACATTTGATTGCCAACAGTTTTATAGTTCGCTTTCTACGCACATCATTATATATATATATATATATATATATATATATATATAATTTCTTATTTTAAGTATTTTTCTTCAATTCATGTTAATTGCATAAACGCAGCCCGTTATTTCTTAATTAGTCGATGTTTTCGATAAAAGCCTTTTTTCTGATTTTTATCTTAACATTGTGTTTTTGGCAAAATCGTTAAACTTTTTTTGGTTTTGGCATATGATTTTTAATTAGTCCAAATGCGCATTCTATATTCCTTTTCTTGCCATTATTATTATTATTATTATTATTATTATTATTATTATTATTATTATTATTATTATTATTGACGTTGTTGTTTCTGTCTTATTAATCAGGGAGTTGGTTTTAATTCAAAGAGTTTTATTCACATTAATATGGGAATTGCAGGTTGATAGGATTCTTTCAGCAACACATTCAACAGATTGAAAATTTAAGATTCTTTATGATCCACTCCACTCCACACACCCACACACACACATGCTTACACCCAAGCTGCTTTCATTTCACATGACACTAATGCCCTTGGGAAAGGCATGAACGCATCTGATTTCCCTTCAGCTATGAAGAATGTGTTCTTTAGCCCTGTTTTGCCGAGCAGTCAAGAAAATCATAAACTTGCGTGTTCTCGTTCGAGCCATGGGTAAATAGTAGGGCAGATAAAGCTCTATAATCTTGGTAAGACAACCCCTCTTGGAGTGTGGTTGTATTCGTCGCTGCTTGTTCCCTCTCGCTTGTTAAATGGCTTAAACCTCTTTGTGTTTGTTGTTAAGGAAAGATTAGCCGGCTGCAGATTTTGTTTTAAACTGTATTAGTCATAAGTCAGTTCCACAAAGGAAAAACGCAAAACCAAATTTCAGAATATATTCACACGACCATTTTTATTGATGACAATTTTTTTCTAGTTTATCCTGATCAGAAATGTTCTTCTAGGGAAAAAATCACGTATGTCTAGAAAGTAATGAGATTGATTTTTTCAGCTCAGCAACCCTAATTTTAAATCAATTAATTAATATTAATTCCCTACCAATAATTCTCACTGTTAATCGTCGATCACATCTGATGGATGTCTTTACTTTTGTCTTATTTTCTTCAATTCGGGATGTGATCAGTTGACCAGAACGGCTTTCTACTTCAACAATCCCAAATTATCCAGCTGAACATGATTTTTATTTTTGTTTTTTTTTTTAATTTTTCAGGTTGATAACCCTAATTGAAAATCCTCTGATCAATGTTCACCCTGAAGATATGTGTTCATAGTCAACATTAATCAGGTGATTTTCAATTTGGGTTATCAACCAGAAAAAAATTCAGTCTCAACCTTGAGTACACATACGCGTTTCAGATCATAAATTCTAATAAAGACTGCAATTATTTTTAGACAGAACATCCATTATCAAATATTCAAATTTATTTCAGGTGAATTTTGCTGATTTTGATATGGCGCCTTTCAACGTCTTCAAATGTTTAACGTGAGATGAATTCTCAGTTTAGGAAAACAAGAAAAAAAAAACGTACAGATCTAGGTCTGATGAATATGGAGACAACTACTGTTGGCTGTTATAGAAACCAATTCGATAATAAGGGTCTAGTTGTTGACCTTTGGAGTTCAATGTCATTACTCCCAGGTCCACTCTAACCAAAAGTTCAAGCACCTGTTTGGGCGGTGGGGTTCAGCTAAATATTAGATAGGAATATTTAATACCATTTGTTTGTAGATAAAATATTTGTATTAGATAGGAATACTTGACACTAAATAACTGTGTTCAAATTGTAAGTATTAGATAAGAATACTTGAAACGATATAACCTTGTGCAAACTAATGTTTAGTATCATTAAGTAGGAATAGTTACTTGAAGCCATATGAATATTTGAAAAAAGAGCGAATTTAGTATTTAATAAGTTGACCTGCTGTAAAACCAACCCCACCCAATCCAGGATTCGATCGGTGCATGTTACTTCAAAAAACCCACTCCACTCTGAGTCATGCAAATGGCTCGTCCCAGGCGTATCCCTCGACTGAGTTTTCCAGGTTAAGCATTCGCTTTGATATTTGTATCAGCTGGTTCAAAAGATAAATCAGCTCAGTTGCTAGATGGTTCCTTACTCAGGAGAGTTTCGCTTCCTGTACGGCACCTCACATTAAAGCGACCTTGTGTCAAATTTTGGTCACGTGAGAAGTTAAATGAATACTACCAGCTTCTCGCATGAAAAGGGTAAAGACTGGGTTGGTTGTCCGGTGTCTGAAGCGCCCGTGAAAGGGGATGATAAAGGTACTGAGCATTTTGCACCCATATTAAACTGACTTTGTGTCAAATCCCGACATCGTAACGTATTGATTAAATAACAACACTCAAATTAAAATGACGAAGGAACATGTGCGATTTTTTCTTATCCACTTACATTGAACGGACCTTGTGTCACATTTTGGCCGTGTTGTGAACCAGATAAATGCCTCGAAGAAAGCACCTATTACCTCGCCTAAAAGGGGTAAGAACTATGTTTATTGCCTGGCACCTAAGGCACCCCTAAAGGGGATTGTCAACAAAACTAGAACTATTTTTGGCGGCCCACATTAACCCACCTTGTGTCATATCCGTTTGATAAATTCTCTCTCTGAGTTCTTTAAACGAATAGTACTTTACAGAGAAGCTTCATTTCCACAGCTGTTTTCGTATTTAGAAATCAAAGACATTAACTTGTTTTTTTCATCCAGTGAGTGTTGGATACCAGTCGAATGAGGTGATATATTTAGGCAAATATTCAGTAACAATTTAGTTACCAGTGGAGGCTCGTCTATAGACACTATGGAACAACAACAACACCCCCTATTTTCTACCGTTACACACTGAAAAAATATCTATATTCATAAAAGATATTTACTATTATTATCAATTATTAATTCTTAATACTATTATTAATAATTACAGAGTTTGTGTTACACATTATTAATTGTATATCTATATATATTCTGAAACAGCACCCCCACGGAATAATATCACAAGAAACACCCCCACGAATTAATATCACCAGTCGTAATTGTTTGTTACGACGGCCTGTTTTCGTGCAGACAAAATGACATCGTTTAGCTGAAAGACTTTTGTCATCAATTCTGTAAAAGCCTTAAGAATTTGGAATTATACATATTCTGATTTTGTATATGTCCGTCGTGCCGACGAGGCAAGAATATGTTGATTGTATTCCCTGACGGGGGGTAAGACGCCTCACTTCAAAATGAAGAGACATACCTAGTATGGCATTAAACTGCATTTGATGGTGAGGTTCCAGTTCTTGGGATATGAGAAGTGCAGAGTGTCCGTTCATTATCATTACTTCCATACCCACTCCCACACGAAGTAGCAGTACCTATTAGGGTCTGATCTATGAATCAAATAGATCTGTTAGAAAATTATTCGTATTAGATAGGAATACTTGATAACGTATAATTGTAAATTATTTGTTTTAAGAATGGTTATTTGAATCAATAGTTTATTAATGATTTGTATTATCAATTATATGACTGAGTGCAAACAAATAGTTATTATTAAATAGAAATTTTATAATTATCAATTTTAGATAGGAATACTTAAAACCAGACAACTGTGTACAAATTATTTGTATTAGATAGGAATACTTGTTATTATATGTGTGCAAAAAAACCTCTTTAAATCTACCCCCCCCCAAATGTAAATATGAACATACAATGAATGCGATTCACTAACCTCTAACGCCCACAGAGCTGGAATTAGATGCATCACCAACAAGAAGGTAGGCTCCGGTGTAGGGTACAGAGATTTATAAAAATGCTTACTCAAACCATTCACAGAAGCTTGCAATTCACTATGCATTACTCGAGTAATAAAAAGGTTTTTCGAAAAGGCAAAAGTTGAATGTGAGGAAAGAAAAGCGTGGTGAAACGGTTCTCGTCTAAGGAAATACAATGGGTGAGTAAAGATCAATTTCATGGGCAAGGCTGTTTCCCTTGATGCCCTTTAGGAAAGGCATGAATCCATCTCTTCTCAACCCTTTGCTATGGGAAGGCTGGATTGTTTTTAACTTTGATGCAGCAACCGATGTAGGAGAAAACTCTAAATTCAAAGCAGAATTCCGTTTAAAAACTGGCCTCGTGTCACATTCTAGTCGGAGCGGAGGGGTTAAATGCATACATATATACCTATACACGTACACAAACACACACATACACATCATCATCATCATCATCTTGTCATGCCACCAGCACAGATATCCGTGACCCTCTCTCGCCATTCCTCCCTATCGTTCATCGCTTCTGGCAGGTCCTCAGGGCTATATCGCGTATCCTCACAGAGCTGCTGTATGTAGGTTGGAGCTGGTCGCCATGCTTTAGCTCGGCCATGTGCGGGGGTCCATAGATGCGTCTCGAAATAAAGAAACCTGCTCCTAAGATGACTCGAAAGAAACAGAGGAAAAATAATATCATCAAACTGTTTAAATCCAGTTATGAATTAGGGACCGTCTTTGGACATACAATGCTGCCGCTGCAGACGAAGTTTTGTAAGCGTTAAGGGGATGCAAAACCATCGTACAAAAACTGGATTCCAGAATCGACAACAACGTGAATCTCAATCTGAGATAAATAAATCGATTGAAGGGAACCAGTGTCAGAACTTTCGCAGTACACAGGCTCCCTTTGTGAAATATATATATATATATATATATATATATATATATATATATATATATTGTGTACTTCGGCAGCAAGTTGTTATCAAAGCATGTTTGGTAGAAGGCCGCAGAGTGTTTTCTTTTTAAGATCTTTAGATGAAGACGTTCAAGTCTTCTTATTGTTTTTCTTGTGTCTGGTTCAAAGTGGTGAAGAAAGTGCCCCATACTAGCCGAAGCGCTTTCGACTATTTCGCAGGTCGTCCTCAGGGGTTGTGTTAGGTTGTTTGCTGCTGTGAGTGGCTGTGAGTTTTTATATTTATTAGGGGGAGTGGGTTCTTTTTTACTATCTCTCCTAACTGAATGAGCAACAACAACAACAACAACAAAAAACCACGTGTCTGACATTTTCTTTTTTTTATCTCTTTATTTTCCTTTTGTAATCTCGTTGTCATCCCCACATCCAACCAACTTTCATCGATATCCCCACAACGCAACCGAGCGCCATTTGTACGTTCAAATGACGTCACGTATGAGGCAACATAGGAACGAAGTTATTTCCTGGGTTGAATGTGTCTATGTCATGGAAAACTGTGTAAAACAAATATACTAACATTTCTTATTAAACATATTGCTTAACCTACGACTTAGAGTTTCACGCTTCTGATTATCAAGTTGGTTTTCATTAGCGCGAATTGAAACGCAAGTGAAAAGTAGAAATAAAGGAACATGATGTAGTCAGGCTACCGTTTGTGAGAAATATAACGGGACCATGCAGTCCGGCCGCATCATCGTCTGACCCCTCGTTGTTTTTGTTAGTTCTCAGTAAGTGGAGCCGAGATGTATGATCCGATACGGTCCCATCAGGAAAGACAAGGCGAAAACAAAAAGTTAAATGTTTAACGAGAGCAAAGAAGTTTGTGTGGCCAAAATAACGGTTTGTGGGGTCTTCTCTTTTAGCTATGTTGTATACTTGGTTAAAAAAAACAACAACAACTTTTCTGTTTATCTGTCTATCTTGCTGTCTTTGTTCCTCACTCTCTCGCCCCCCAACTTATCTTTTCTGTATCTGTTCTCTCAGCCCATCTAGGGTCCCAGCTATCCGCCCTCTGGTCGTATTCCCTCAGCGTCCAATAACAGACTGACTTCTTTTCTTTCTCCTCTCTGTGTATATGGAGATGCGTACATTCCTATTTCCAGATTTTTGGCCACCCAAAGCTGGATATAAAAACACAGGCAACCATCAGATTCCAGAAGTCCCTTAAAAGTAGGATAATAATCCTTATTTTCATGTTGTTCAGTAGCTCCTATAAACCATTTTTAGTTTTGTGCGATATCCTGTTTGACCAAATTATTAGTTAAATATTCGGCTTCTTTTGGTCATTCCTTCATTCTACAATTACAGGTAGATTTACTTGTAAAATCTCAAGTGATAATTATCCTGTGATTATGTTTTGGTGTTATACAACAAATGTTATCCATACAGTTGTAACTAATTTCCTTTGGATTTCTGTTGGGTATTTTCTGTAGTTTTTTTGAAAAAGTTTAATACTCTTTTACCAACATTATTTTTTTAAATAGTTTTTTTTATAGGCTGGAAGGTAGTTAAGCTATATATTTCTACTGGTAATATATTCATTATTCCAGTGATTTTTAGTGAAAACGAGTGTTGCGTCTTTCAATCCATTTTCTTCCAATTTTTCTATTTACCTGAACCCATTGCCACTTGAAGGCTGTGACCTAGGGTCAAATTTTAAACATACTACTGATAGTTTGAATCCAATTTTCTTTCTCTTAGATTGATTACCGCACCAAGACAAAAGAGCCCAACGTGTGTGTGTGTATAAAATAGGAATTCGTCAAAGTTGTAGCTGTGTCAGTACTGCTGTATTGTTGCACCATTTCAACTTTAACGAAACGCCTGGAGAAAAAGCCCAATGTGAACTACTCAAGGATACTGCATGATGTTTTGAAAAAAAATCTCAGAAGCAGCACCCTACAAAACAGTGACTGTACGGCCACTTACCTCCCATCTCACAATCTAAGAATATATATTTGTGCATATTTGACAAATAAAGGGATCCTGTGTACTGAGATATATCTCAATGTGTCATCCTCAAGTTATGCAGAGAGCACGGATTCTGTGTTTCAAACTCGCTCTTGACCGGTCTCAAAAACAGGGAGATGTGAAATTGTATTTCTTTGAGTCAATGTAGAAATTGCTAAATTGTAGCCCATACCCAGCGTTGATGGGTGAGGTTGGTAGCCCCGTAATTTAAGTCATTCCTTGTCCTTTCTCAGTTATTAATTGACTGACCCTTTTCAAAAACCAACGAATCTCGTATGACCGTTTCTCGCATCTATCACGAGAGTTCTCTTTGTTATCGGTCTCACAAGCGAGCATTAAGTTCAAAAGAGGAAGCGGATACCACGTTATACAAACGCTATGCGACTGGGTTTTGCGGTGTTATAAAATTAGAAAACGAATAACATCCTCAGCGTTTCCCTGACTTTAATAATGGTCGGAAGTATGTCTTAGGGGGAGTCCCATGGTGTAGGGGCTAACGTGTTGAACTGCGAAATCGTAGTAAGCGAGTTCGAACTTCAATTGCGCTATTACGATCACTTTTGGACTAATGCCCTTGGGAAAGGATTTAACTCCTTTATCCCTCCAGCTATGGATTAAATAATACCACTACAATTCTTCTACAAGGATGGCTATGGTATTGAATAACCCATAAAAGTTGATATGCCGTTAAACAAGAAACCGAAGCTTGCAATTCACTATGCATTTCACTGCACCAAATTGGATAGGATGTCAGTGTGGACAGCAGCATGTAAGTGGGGGTCCATGGCGTATCTCTGTGTGGAGGAGGTAAACGTTACAATGCTGTTACCTCTCCGTTTTCTTCCCTATTTTTTTTTTTTTTTGTTATATTTTTTTTTAGGAAGACTTCTTTATGCTGCCAATATTTCTTTATTGCCTGCTTACGAACACGGATTCTCTTAATCGGTTCAATATTGTCTAATCTATCCAGTGGAAGGAAGAAAAAAATCAACCCCCCCTTTGGCACCTAGCAATGCCTCACCGTGTCCCTAGCACCATCATAATTGTGATCCTTGGACATACTTGTACAAAGCCCAGTCGACCGGGGCTATAGAATACACCAACTGCATCTCTGCTGAGGGGCAAATTCCTCCCAACTAATGTCCTGGATATGACTCTAAACCATCTGATGACGAGACTCCAGTCCAGGAACGTTGAGAAATGTGAAGAAACCCTTCAATGCCATTGCTCCTAGGTCCACTCTGACCTGGAATGGTAGTACCTATTAGAGTCCTATCTAGTGGTCAAATAGAGCTGTTTAATCATTTACTTTAGTGGAAACCATTTAACTGTGTGCAAGCAAATGATTAATATTAAATTGAATGATTGATATTTGATAGCAACACTCGAAACTATTTAACTGTGTGCAAACAAATGAGCTCTGGTTCGTTTAAAAATGTTACCTACAAATCATTGGTTTACAAATCCTATAAGAAGATTTGATATTGAATAACTACTGATATGCCATGAAACAGAACCAACCAACCAACCAACCAACCAACCTATTTGTGCAAGTAATTTAGTTCATTGAAAATGGAATTTTTGGTCACTCGTCTGATGGGTGTGGTTGGGACTGAAATGTTTTGTAGGTAATTACCTAGAGTGGAATGTTTGTTTCAAATGTTGAGATATAAATATAATCTGATACAAGATAAGTTTGTGTTGCATTATATTTATATAATACAATTCACACACACACACACACACACACATATACATATATATATATATATATATATATATATATATATATATAAACTGAGAGAAGATCATAAATATCTTATTCGACATTTTCCTCATTTTCTCCCTGATTGCAAATTATTTTTAGATTAGCACAGTACGCGTAAAAAATTACGAGATTGTTTACGTTTGTATCTGCGTTTCACCCAAGATCAGAGTGTGGTATCTGTGCGCTCAACTTAGGATAAAATATCAGTAATTGTGATTGTTCTTAGTTATTGTTGTTGTTGTCGTCGTTGCTGCTGTTATTGTTGTTATATATGTGTATTTATGTATATGTACGTGTACGTGTGGGGGAATTTTGTGTTTGCATGTGAGTGTATGCGTGTGTGTGTTCGTGTATGTGTGTGTATGTGTGTGTGTGTGTGTGTTATGATAGAGGCGTCATTTTCGGTGGAATACCTTCTAAACTACTCTCAAAATAATCATATAATAATAATATAAATATAAACATATTTGTGTGTGTGTGTGTGTGTGTGTGTTCTGGAGCTCTGAGGAATTTGAAAGGGATTTTAGTTTGCCTTACATTACTGGCATGTCCACTCTGAGCCGAAGTGGGACAGCCCAATAAAATACACCGACTGCATCTCTGCGAAGGGGCAAGAACCCCACCCCATAACTAGTGTCCTAGATATGGCACTAAACCATCTGATGGTGAGGCTTCAGTAATGCTGTAGCTTTGGAGAATATGAAGTACCCCTTCATTGCTATCACTCCCAGGTCCACTCTGTCCTGGAATGGTAGCACTATCTATGGGTCAAATAAATCTGTTTAACATTTAAACTGAGAGCAAATAAATGACTGATGCTAAATTGAATTGTTAGAAATAGAACTGAATGATATTTTAACTGTGTGTAAACAAATCACTGATATTGAATTGTCAGTGGTAGATAACAATACTTGGAACTATTTAACTGTGTGCAAGAAAAAAGCCCAGGCTCATTTAAAAATGTTATAAACAAAATGTGTTTACAAATCAAATATGTATAAAGATGTTTTATCATTAAAAAACTTGGAGTGATTGCTATGCCATAAAACCAAACAAATGACTGATGCTAAATTGAATTGTTAGAAATTGAACTGTTTGATCATTTAACCGTGTGTAAACAAATAACTGATGCTTAAATGAATTGTTAGAGATATATAATAATACTTGGAATCATTTAACTGTGAGCAAACAAATGAGTAATTTTGAATATAATAATTAGTGTTAGATAGCAATACTTGTAAGCACTTCACAGTGTGCAAACAATTCGTATTAGATAAAAGACATGAAACCATTTAACTATGTGCAAACAAATGAGCTCACACTCATTTAAAAACATTTTTAACAAAATGCGTTCTTCCAGGCAGCGGTCGCATCGATACTGCTATATGGATGCACAACATGGACTCTAACAAAACGGCTGAAGAAGAAGCTAGACGGCAATTACACAAGAATGCTGCGAGCAATCTTGAACAAGTCCAGGGGGCAACACCTCACAAGACACCAACTGTACGGCCACCTGCCTCCTATCACGAAAACTAATCAAGTTAGACGAACCGGACATGCAGGACACTGCTGGAGAAGCAGGGACGAACTCATAAGTGATGTACTCTTATGGACCCCCACATATGGCCGTGCAAAAGCAGGACGACCAGCACGAACATACATTCAGCAACTATGTGAGGATACAGGATGTTGTCCAGAAGACCTGCCTGAGGCGATGAACGATAGGGAAAAGTGGCGAGAGAGGGTCAGGGATATCCGTGCTACCAGCACGACATGATGATGATGATGATGTATATACAGGATTTCGCATTGTATAACTTATAACGTTTGATATGCCATAAAACCAAACCAAAGCAGAGAGGGAGTAGCTGCTTGAGTCTCGTCTTTGGGTCAAACAGATCTGTTTAAAAATTATTAGTATTAGATAGGAATACTTGAAACCATAAAACTGTGTGTAAATTGTTTTTTCAGAATAGTTATTCACTAACAATAACTTTCCTTACTTTAGTCATTTCTTTTTTTCTGTATATCACTCTGTTTTCTGCTTCTCTTTTTCAATTTCCCTTTCCTTTCAACTTTTTTTTTTCTCTTTACTTCTTTTATTCACTGTCTTTCTTTTTTTCTTTGTTTACTCGAGTTACCTGAAAGGGTTCCTGTCGACCAATGCTCCTGTATTTTCTACTCACTATTTCGAACACATTGTTACGAAGAAATGCCCATCCACACCAAACAAAACTCCGGTGTGTAAAGCTGTATAAATCGTATTCAAAGAAGTGAATCAGCTTCCTACACAGGTGTATACATGTTCCGGGCCCTTCCTCTCTTGAAATCTGGATAACTTCATCATGGAATTGATTGATTATCTCTCGCTGTAAATGTTTAGAGGAATTTCAAAAAGCACCTTCAAAATATTTATACCACTTCATCAGTTTTGCATGGGAATGTATATAAATGTTTATATATGCAATATAAATGTGTGTGTGTGTGTGTGTGGTAGCGTCTATTGTAGCGAGAAGTCTTCTGCGCATGTCAGTGTGAGTGATTGCTCCAACGGTATTTTTTTTTTCAACTTAAAAAACTGTTTTTTTTCTTACATTAATAAATTTAACATGTTAGACTTAGCAAAATGAGACAGGGAGAAAATTGATACCAGCAAAAAGAAAACGATCTACGTCAGAGGTTTAATGAATACTTACTTAAAGGCCAAATTAGGCCGTCATTAAGTCACATTCTAGAGAAAGAAAGAGAGGGAGAGATAAAGAGAGAAAAAGAGATAGAGAGAGATGAATTGACTGAGATAGATAGATAGATAGATAGAGAGAGAGAGAGAGAGAGAGAGAGAGATGAACAGACTGAAATAGAGAGAGAGAAAGATGATTACATTTAGATAAAGAGAGAGAGAGAGAGAGAGAGAGAGAGAGAGAGAGAGAGATGAACAGACTGAAATAGAGAGAGAGAAAGATGATTACATTTAGATAAAGAGAGAGAGAGAGAGAGAGAGAGAGAGAGAGAGAGAGAGAGAGAGACTCAGATAATGAACATAGTATGTTTTGTAATGGAATGATAAAGTACCTTATGATTGGTGGGGAACAATTGCAATTTGTCTTTAAAAATGGCCACACGGCATCCTGATCATTCACACCCATACAAACAACCATTTGTGCGACTAGTGAACAACTTCATCTCATTTCATCCACCACTACCACACACACACACACACACACATATATATATATATATACGAGGTGCATACGATAAGTTTCCAGACTTTTTTCGTATGGCACTTTTATTGATAGTACACACATGAAACTCTCGTCCCCTTCGAAGTAATCTCCTCCGGCTGCAATGCCCTTGTTGTACCGTTCCAACAACATCTGCAAGGCCCCATAGAAGTCCTTTTGTGTGAGCGTATCAATGACCTTCGTCACAGCCTCTTTATTCCCCTCAATTGTCTCATAACGACAGCCTTTGAGCTTAGGGAATAACCAAAAGTCACAGGGAGCAAGTTATGCACTATAGGGAAAGTAGAGAACAGTCTTGATGCCTATCTTGGTCAAATAGTCTGTGACAAGGATCGAGTTGTGGACTGGTGCATTGTCCTGCTGGAAATGCCACTGACCCGATTTGAAGAATGCTGGCCTCTTCTGACGGAATCTCTACCTGAACTCCCTTAAAACCTCAAAATAGTAACCCTAACCCTAACCCTTTGGCCAATCAACTGTGGTGTATTGACTTCCTTACTCCTCCCACGCCTCTCATCATCCCTCACAGACTCCCTGGCTTCCTTGAATCTCTTATGCCACTAAAAAACTGATGCTCGATTCATGCAAGATAGTCGGTCGAAAAGCAATCTGAAGCATTCCATACATTTCTGTGGCCTTTTTTTCCAAGTTTAAAACAGAATTTTATTGCATATCGTTCTTCTAAAGTGTCAGATTGCATTTTTGAAAATCACCAGCTGTGACAATCAGGCTTTAGTAGGATGTATTCCAATTGCTGCTGTAGCTGTTCATTCAAATCTGAAATCATAAAAATTGGTCAGTCGTCTCATAAGATGTATAGCAATAACATAGTGAATTTTCAAGAGTCTACGACAATTTTAAATGCCCATACGAAAAAGGTCTGGAACCTTATCGTATGCACCTCGTATATATATTTAAAAATCGGAAGGTCCGCAAAGAGATTTGTATTTTTTTAATTTATTTAAAATCTATTTAAAATTAAAAAAATACAAATCTCTTCGTGGACCTTTATATTTTAAAATATATCCTTATCCTTTCTTTGGACCCGCAACATCCATCTTTATATATATATATATATATATATGTGTGTGTGTGTGTGTGTGTGTGTTATTTGGTCCAGTTAAACCGGAGTTGGGAGTAATTCCATCAGGACAAGAAAACTATTCAAAAGAGAACATTTAAATTTTCCTGGTAAAGAGCTCAATGTAACCGGTTTGAGGTTTTTCTTAATGAAAGGTATATATATATATATATATATATATATATATATATATATATATATATATATAAGTTAGAATAGTGTTGACACAGAGTCAACGGCGCTTGGTGATAGTTTTTCGCCTATGCAATAATGTGACCACCAATTGCTTCCTACATAGTGGGTATCCCTAAATATTTTTTCTGGGGCATGATGGGGAGGTTGATCCCGGTTGTATTTTGGAAAGGGTGTTCTTATTTATCCTGGGTGTTTATTTACATCAATATATTAGATTAATTCTATGATTTGCTAATTTATTTACTGCTACGTTTAACATTAATTTAGTGTTATTATTTTCTATTTGTTCACTCCTTGCAAGCTTTTCCCAATTCATATATATATATATATATATATAAGTAAAAGTAAAGTTGGCGATCTTAGTCGACGGTAACCCCAAGGCTCCCTTTCCAGTAGCTACTACACTGTGGTGTAGGGAAGAGCGCTACTCCTTTCCCTAGATTGCTCTATTTACCCTTGAGCCATACCTTAAAATGCTGAGTGTTAAGAAAGGAGACATGAGTACCATTTTTGGAGTCTTTGGTATGACTCGATTTGGGATTGAGAGGTAAATAATGGAATTAAATCCAACAATATAGAGAAAATTAATGAATCCAAGAAGAATTTAATGTGAAAGAAAGTCAGTTCACTCTAAAACGTTTCGGTTGTAACGAACCAACATCAGGGCTAAAAAGTATGATATTTTATAGTATTGAATTAGCGATGGATGTTTAATAAAATACAAAAATAAGGAGGAAAAAACTATATATAAGGGTTAACCATTTCTTCTCTCTATATGTGGAATTTCCTCTTTGTTTTTACATTTTAGTAACCATCCATCGGTGAATTAATATAACTGAATATTCTTTTTAGTCCTGATGATGGTTCATTAGAACCGAAACGACTGATTTTCTTTCACATTAAATTCTACTTCTTGGATTACCTTGTTTATCAATTTCTCTCTCTCTCTCTCTCTCTCTCTCTCTCTCTCTCTCTCTCTCTCTCTCTCTCTGGATCTATCTATCTATCAATATATATATATACCTCCTCTTTAAGTTTTTAGTTATTAATACTACCCCACTTATTCTTTCCTTTTACCATTTTAATCATTGAAGAAGCGCCGGACGAAAGGGTCCTTTTAGTGTTTTATCGTTTTAAACAATTCAATAAAATCTACTATATCAATATATATATATATATATATATATATATATATATATATATATATATATATATATATATATATATAAAATGTTTACAAATTTGTGTAAATTCAAATTTGCTTCAGTCCTTGAGACAAGAAGTGTTGGTCACTCTCTGTGTGATCGTTGCAATTTGTGTGATCGTTACAAAAAACTTGATAGTATATTAATAAATCATGATTTCAAGATTGTTTCTTTGAATCTTTAAAAATTGTCTGACATATGCAATTTAAAATATCTTTTTCCAACCATAACGTAAATTTTTTTTTCAGATTATTTTTTATGTGGTGAAAAGCGCAGATGATCACGATGAAAGTTTTTATTTTCACATTAAGTAGAAAAACAATCGATCAGATATTTCAAGCTATAAATTAGGGAGATTGTACAGAAGATGGGGGACCTGGGTTCAATCCCAAGTCAAGTCATATCAAAGACTCAAAAAAATGGTACTTGATGCCTCCTTGCTTAACACTCAGCAATATGAGGTAGGTATCGAGGATAAAGTGGAGCAATCCAGGGAAAGGAGTAGCGCCCTCCCCTACACCTCGATGTAGTAGCTATCGAAAAGGGAGCCTTCGGGTCACCCTCGACTAAGGTTGCCAACTTTACTTTACTACTTAGATAAAATGACCTGGACTTGGCTAAAAAGAGAAACCTCAAGAGAGAAACTGAATATCTTTTAATAGCAGCACAAAATAATGCTATAAGAATTATTTATATCCAAGCAATAATTGATTAGACGAAGTAAGTATGGGTTATGTGGTGATTGAGATGAAACAATTAATTAGATCATATAATCAAATACAGAAAACTAACTGAGAAGGAATAAAAGAATTGAGAGAAAGCAGATCCACTGGGAACTGTGCAAGAAACTGAAATTTCACGAAACTAACAAATGTGCAAACCTGAATCTGTCCTTGAAAATGAAGCACATAAAGTTCTCTGTAGATTTGGAAATACACATGAATCCCCCAATCTCGACTAGACCAGACCGAGAATTTATCCTCTAGAAAAAAAGGACGAGTGGATTTTATCGTTTCAGGGGACTATATAGTAAAAAGAAAAGAAAACGAAACGATGTACAATTACTTGGATCTTGCTAAGAGCTGAAAAGGCTGGGGAACAAGAAGGTAACGGTGATATCAATAGTTGTTGGAGGACTTGGAACAGTCACCAGAGACTCGGAAGAGAAACTGGAGACTGGAACTTGAACTCATAGGAAGATTAGACAATATCCAAATTACGATATTGTTAAGATCAGCAAGAATACTCAGGAGAGTCCTGGACACCTAAGGAGATTTACTGTCATTTGGATTTCAATGAAAAACCACGAGGTAAAACAGGTGTGAAAAACTCACGTTGAGCGAAAATTATATATACATATATATATATATATATATGTGTGTGTGTGTGTGTGTGTGTGTGTGTGTGTGTGTGTGTTGGAGAGCGAAGCAGACATTTTAACATTCGTCTGATTTAGATTATTGCCTCACTGCAAATATATTTTGAATCACATTTGTTTCATAAGATCATGTCAGTTTTATGGGAATATGTTCCGCACGAAATGTCTAAACACACACACACACACACACACACACACACATATATATATATATATATATATATATATATTAGAAAGTTCTCGTGCCCCCACCTTTTCTTTCTCTCTCTCTCTCTCTCTCTCTCTCTCTCTCTCTCTCTCTTAGTCGGCTGCCTATGTTGTCTATTGTTTTTAGACGTTCATTCTGCTTCTACTCTTGCTATCTCTGTTATTCAAGAGACAAAAGTAGCCTATTTGATAGAATGTAAAAGCTACGCCAACAAGATAAATCTACCAAAAAAACAAAACAAAAAAAAACAAAACAAAGCAAAGTCTTTTTTCGTTCCCTGCTGCTGCTGCTGCTGTTGCTGCTGCTGCTGCTGCTGCTGCCGATGTTTGGCCAACCTTTTTACTCTTCATCTGAAAGCGGAATGAGTGAAATGCAGTTCTTTCCGTTTTAACGCTCTCTCCTTGAATGGCACCTTTGTCCAATATTAATAGCACCAGATATTGTTATTATTTTTCCGACTCTTTCTTGCCCCCCCCCGCCACTTACTCCGTTTTTTATGTGGTATTTCTCACTTCTGCCTTCATAAATAAATATGTCATTTTTTTTTCTCGGTTATTCTAGATACTTCTGTATACGCAGACGTGGACATATTTATCGAATTCCTTCGTTCTTCAGGTATCAAAGGTTCAAAATATTATTTTGATAAAATCAAACTTCTAACTTTAGTTTTAAACTTTATTTCTAAGGTTTCTCAAGTAAAGCTACGATTAAATGTTAATCTTCAAGACATCACTAAATCATTAGTCCTGAATTTCCAATTCCGGACAACTGAGAGGCGTACTGGCAAATGTATTGGAATGTGATATTATAGGAAGAGTATTTCGAACACCAGTCACGCTATTACATTCACTTTTGGAATAATACCCTTGGGAAAGATATGGACGCTTCACCCCCTCCAGCTATGGGTTAAATAGTATCATTATTGTTTATTATAATGTCATGGGGGAAAAGGCAGAGAATCAATTGTTTTTTTTATCTTGAATTAATTTTTGCTTTTAGTTGGTTGGTGAGGTTTTATGGCATATCAACCTTTGTAGGTTATCTAACACCAAATCTATTTTTATACAAATAATCAGTTCTGTTTCAAACAATTCAGTTTAGCATGAGTATACAGTTTAATTGTCAAAAACATTTCTATTTTAAGCTATTCAGTTTCGTCAAGCAGTTCTAATTCAGCTAATTCAGTTTAGTATACGTACAGATTATGTTTACACACAGTTAAATGTCAAAACAGTTCTATATTAAACGATTCAGTTTCTTGTAAATACAGTTTCAATGTCAAAAAATAGTTCCATTTCAAATAATTCAGTTTAGCATAAGCACGTAGTTTAAATATATGAACGGTTTAATTGTCAAAAACATTTCTATTTGAAGCTATTCAGTTTAGTCAAACAATTCAGTTTAGCATAAGTATGCAGTTAGTTCTATTAAACCCTTAGATAGGGCCCTATCAGGTGCTACCACTCCTGGCCAGAGTGGACCTGGGAGCAATGGCAAAGAAGAGGAGCTCCGCATCCCCCAACGCTCCAGCATTACTGGAATGTTACCATCCGATTGTTTAGTGTAATATCCAGGACACTCGTTTGGTGGGGGTCCTACCCTTCTGCAGAGGTGCAGTCGGTGTATTCTACTGCCCCAGCCGACTGGGCAAGACATATAATTAATCTTACTATATCAAAATCGCGATATTTAAGGTTTTTGCTACGTAATAATGTATATAACTTATTTAGATTTGAAAGTTGCTTCTTAATTTCTACGACAGATTTTCGATTGAATGATTCTAACAGTTAGTTCTATTAAACCCTTAGATAGAGCCCTATCAGGTGCTACCATTCCGGGCCAATGTGGACCTGGGAGCAATGGCAATAAAGGGGTACTCCGTATTTCCCAAAGCCCCAGCATTACTGGAACCTCACCATCAGATTGTTTAGTGTTATATCCAAGACACTCGTTGGTGGGAGTCTTACCCCTCTGCAGAGATGCAGTCGGAGGATTCTGCAGACCCCCCAGCCGGCTGGGTAAGAATTTTTCGTTTAATATTTAGACAGTATTGAACATAAACAAGAAAATGAGAGTTTGATATTTCATAAACACAATGAAAATGCAATTTGTTTTTTTGTCAAATTGGCGCTAGCTCGTTTCGATGTCTAGACTGTTTTCTAGACGTTCAGACATTATCATTTTATTTGCTGCTTATATTCATTTAATTTTTCCAAAATTTAAAGCTTCACTGTCCATATATTTTGATTTCACCTTTTTGCTTAAAATCTTGCAGGTTGATCTATATACAAATTATTTGTACTAGATAGGAAAACTTGATGCCATACAGGTCTATGCAACTCCCTAGCAAAAGAAAAATCATAAGAAATTACACAAAAAATGTAAATCTAAATATACAATGTACGCAATTCCCTAACCTCTAGGAATAAAATGACCCCAAACAGGTTGATATGCTTTTAAAATCAATAAATCAATCCAAATTGTCTATTTTCTGCTTCGTAAAGATTGATTTACAAGTCCTTCGGTGATTTGTGGGACGTTCTGCACTTAGATAACGTATGTAAAAAGGTATCTGTAATGAAGGGTGATAGCATTATAGCCGGTAAACTTGAATTACCAAATAAAATATTTAGTTTGTGTTCACATGGATTTATTTTCATGCATATACACTGAAACTAGTGAGAGAGTAACGATATAAATAACACGTCGTACACAGTGATGTAATATTACTTACTTTTAATGTAAGATTAGAATAGAATTTCTTCTTCTTCTTCTTCTTCTTCTTCTTCTTCTCCTCCTCCTCATTCTTCTTATTATTATTATTCTCCTCCTCCTCCTCCTCCTCCTCCTCCTTCTTCTTCTTCTTCTTCTTCTTCTCCTCCTCCTCCTTCTTCTTCTTCTTCTTCTCCTCCTCCTTCTTCTTCTTCTTCTCCTCCTCCTCCTTCTTCTTCTTCTTCTTCTTCTTCTTCTTCTTCTTCTTCTCCTCCTTCTTCTTCTTCTTCTTCTTCTTCTTCTTCTTCTTCTTCTCTTGAAAGGAAAGAGTAACTGACTCATCAGTAAGAACATTTGTACAGTTGGAATTTGTTCCATTTGGGTTTAACAACGTAAAAGAGAAGTTTTTTTTCAATTTTGTTTTTGTATTGAAATAAAAAAAAACAAAAAACGATTCAATTTCTTGTCTCTTTGTTGAAGGGACATATAAAACTTTGTATCAGAAAAAAAGAGAAAAAAAATCCTTCATGAAATTCTTATGTGAATATTAGCAGTTTACGAACACAAATTGACCGATTTACTAAATTTTGGTCAATTGTGGAAGAACACGGAATGCATATGGCACCAATCGAGATTCAACTCAGATAATGCTTTGACTAGTCGAAGCATACCAACCATCACCTGAAACACACAAGACAAAACAATTCAGAGTTTAATAATCGAGAAAAATAAATCCTATTCGTTACAGCTTTAGAAAATTGTTAGTGGGTTCCTCAAAACTACAAAAAAGGAAGTGCAGGACCCTATTAAAAAATTGTTAGTGGGGTCCCCTAAACTACAAAATAGGAAGTGTAAGGCCAAATTAGAAAACTGTTAGTGGGGTCTTCTAAACTACAAAAGAAAGTCTAGGGGCCAATTAGAAAATTGCTAGCGGGGTCCCCTAAACTACAAAATAGGAAGTGCAGAGCCCAACTAGAAAAGTGTTAGTAAGGTCCTCTAAGTTTCCAAAAAAAAAAAAAAGAAGTACAGAGCTCGATTAGAAAAATGCTCGTGGGGTTCACTAAACCACAAAAAAGGAAGTGCAAATGCCAATTAGAAAATTGTTAGTGGGCTTCTCTAAACTACAAAATAAGTCTAGGGACCAGTTAGAAAATTGTTAGAGGGGTCTCCTAAACTACAACATAAGTCTAGGGACTAATTAGAAAATTGTTTGTGGGGTTGTCTAAACTACAAAACAAGTCTAGGGCCCAATTAGCAAATTGTTAGTGCTGTCCTCTAAATAACAAAATCATTTCAAAAACAATGGTTTTTGTAATGTTATTTTCTGGAGAGAGCAACGACAAATTATTTAGTCTCTTTTTTGTAATAGTTAAGGTAAGTTTAAATCAGTTTCAATTTAGAAAAATCTTTTTTCACGCGTTTGCAGGGCCCAATTTGAAAAAAATCAAACCGCCTTAAAATTTGCCGTACGTGATCGAAGCAGTTCAAGCCGTGGTAGATATCCGCTGGGGTTGGTGGTATGATGGTAGTGGTGGCGCTGAAACGTTGTCCATTGCTTCACTCCGTAAAAGATTTGAAAGGCGAATAGATGAACATCTAACATTATCTAATTCAGGAACTTATGCTTTTGTAATTTCAAATTGCGTCATAATGCTGGAGAAGCAACCAAAATCATTTGATGAAATTGAAAGTTGAAGGCACAGCTGATCATCGTATAGCAACGAGATAGTTCAAGAAATTTCGCTGCTCAGGTTGCAAGAGCCTCGACGATCAAATAAGATCAAGTAGGCTTAAAACTGTGGATTTCAAGGCTGCGTTTCAAGTCACCGATGCAAACCCTCTGAGTACCACCGTGAGAGTATCAGGAGAGTTCGATATCTTCACGTCATCGGAAAAATATCTGGAGCTGCCAAAATTTTACCTCAGGTTACCAAAATATTGCAAAACTTTTGACTTAACTTAGTAACAGAGCTTTGAATTAGAAAAAAAAAAATCGAAATTTCCGAGAGAATTTTTGCAATTGACAAACACAAAATAATTTCTTTAGTAAGCTTTGTTGTGGTGCAAGAACGTATATATAGGACACCCATTGAGACTCGAACTCAAAATGAATGGTTTGAAAATCTAGCTTGCTAACCACGTGAGGCACTCATATCCTCATGTTGTTGTTATTTGCTAAGTTTTGAGGCCACTTGTAGCTTAACGGTTATCGTCATAGGTAGCGGACATGGATGGCAGTGTTCAATTCCTGGGCGAGGCTGTTTGCCTTTCACTTAGCGCGGTTACGCTAGGTAAAAGTATGAATCTATTCTCCCTCCAGTCATGGGTAAATAGTAGGGCAGACTAGGCTCTTTAACTTAAATATGACAACTCTGAATTGAAACTAGTAGTAGAACTGGAAAAGGATGGATTCGGTAAGGCTATTCCTACCCAAAAAATACTACGTGAGTTGTACTCTCCGCCAAGGAACCAGGTTACAATACTAGGGAGAATAATACAGAGAAAAAAAAAATCCTATTCTTTACAATTTTAAATAATGACCAATCCATTACAAGAAGGAACCCAGGAAACTTCCCAGTGTATTTTTGCAATTTTGGAATTGAACGTAAAGGAATCCATAGATTTTAATGGCAGAGAAAGAAAACCTTATTCGGTACAATTTTAAATCATTATGAGTAGGAACACAGAAAATTCCAAAATGCTTTTTGGCAATAATCAAACAATAAAAACCAAACCGGTGAATAACTAAAGCTGTGAATAATCAAACCCATAAGTAATAAAACAAATTATAAAATCCGTGACTGATCAAAGATTGAACTTACAAATAATCAAAACCGCGAATGATCAAACTCGCGAATGATCAATCCTGCGAATGATCTTACCCACAATTGATGAAACCCCAGAATAATCAAACCTACGAATGATCAAACCGACAAACAATCAAACCTACGAATAATCAAAGCCACGAATGATCAAACCCACAAATGATCAAACCTACGAATAATCAAACCCACGAATGATCAAACTTACGAATGATTAAACCACGAATGACTAAATCGACGAATAATCAAATCTAAACCACGAATAATGAAACCTACGAAAATTGAAATTTGACTCTGAGGAATTCAGCTAAATTGAGGCTAAAAATATCTACCTTATATTTTCTGACTAATGAACTGAATCTTTGTGGTTCTGGAAAATCAGAAATTGGTTGAGGTAAACGAAAAGGCGATAAAGATGTCAAGATTTCCGAAGAGAAAGAAAAAGACACCACAGAATGACATCAGAGTGAAATTGAATCCAATGTAATTGGCGCAGAGGGAACAGTTAGCAAATAACTTCAAGAAATGTCTCCTGATAATCATCAACGTTTATACAGCTCTGTGTTAGTTGCAGAAAAAAAATGCAATTCTCAGAAGATTTCAATCTTTTTTAGAAGAAGTAGGCTGATTAAAGCTTTCATTGAGGGGGTCTTCGTAAGTAGAAGGCACCCGGAGAGAAAAAGGGAAAAAAGGAAAAGGTTTTCCTATGACTCATACTCAACTGTTTGAGTGGGTTAAAAGCTTTTGTCAAACGAGAAGATTGAAAATAAAATCTGACGAAATGTTGGAAAGTTAGTGGAAGTCGCCCAGTGCAACCAGAAACTGATGTAATTGTGCGTTTGTTTACAATGCATAAAATATATGATCTTATGAAATATTCTCAGATTTCAGATTTTAAACATCAGCAAAACTATCAAGTGGAACTCAAAGATCTCCACCCTGTTGACGAGGCAGAGAATACGCCGACTGCATCTCGAGCATTTGAGCACTTTTTTCATTTAAAAACCCTCTGAACAGTTTGTTTTACACACACACACTCGCACACACACACACACACACACACACACACACACACATATATATATATATATATATATATATATATATGTATATATAACAGGAGCTATAGACACACACACAAGGGCTTTATACACACACACACACACGCACGCGCACACACACACACACACACGCACGCACACACACACGCACACACACACACACACATATATATATATATATATGTGTATGCGTGCATGTGGGACAAAGGCAGACACCGATTGCATCTCTATCATTGGAGCACTTTTGATTTGAAAACGTTCTGAACCCACACCCACCCCACACACAAACATATCATTGGAACAGCAAAAAACATATATATATATATATATATATATATATGGGGCAGTCGAATACACCGACTGCATATTTGCAAAGGAGTAAGACCCCACTCCAGCGAGTATCCTAGATACGACACTAAACTGCATTCTCTGGTGAGGTTCCAATCTTGGACCTTTAAGAAATGTGGCGCACCCCTCCATTGCCATTACACCGAGGTACATGCTGACCTGGAGCGGTAGTACCTGTTAAGGTCTCATCTATGCATCAAAAAATGTTTATTGATATCAAATTGAATTATTAGTATTAGATAACAATACTTGAAACCAGTTAACTGTGTGCAAATAAATGAGACTTGGCTCGTTTAAAATGTTACCTGCAAACTATTCACTTACAAATCATATGTATAAACATGATTCGGCATTGAGGAGTTGATGTGCCATTAAACTAAATAATCTAACACTTAGAATACACGGGCTGTATCCTCTGAAGGAGTGTATGATCCCCCTCCTCCATAAAGGAATGTCCTGGATATGACAATAATCTGCATCTGGAAAACTAGGGAGTGTGAAGTACGCATTCATTGTCATTACTCCCAGGTTGACTGTGACCCATGGTGGTAGTATCTGTTAGCGTCTCATCTATGGGTGAAATAGACCTATTTAAAAAGTATTTGTATTAGATAGGAATACTTAATATATAACTATTGTGACGCGAAATCGACTAAAATCCCAAAACAGGACTTTATTTTCGCACGTGTGAAGACGGGGCAGGTTGGCACTTGATCCCCTACAGAATAAGTCCTGTTCAGAGTTTTTCTCTCAGGCATATAAGAACTGGCATATTACGTGAGGGAATAATTTAGGACCAGACTGACCGCCGCGGGCAAGGGGTTCCAAATTTCACACTATCACACATCCACCAGGCCGCTTTCTTCCTTCCCCGAGACAATGGAAGATAATGAGCCTATAGGTTTTCGTCGTAATAATATTAATATTGTAGTAGTCGGCAACTCCGGTTTCCCGTGTGATACTTTAGGAATTAATAGGACAATTCTAAGCAAGATAACATAAGGCGAATAGAAGCTGGAAAGAAAGCATGAAGTAACAACATAGACCACATGGTAAAATGAAAATACATAAAATCCTTTACTACTCATATATACAAGTTCAGAGTGTCAAAAACATATAATTGGACAGTCCACGAATATAAACGTCTTTTCTGACTTTTGTCCTTCTTCAAATTGAGAGAGAGAGAGAGTGGTAAACGAAATTTGGGTGTAAAGGAAAAATGTCCCAAAGTTACTGATCTTATTTTCGACAGGGTTCCACTGGAGAATTTTCTTCTTTCACGGGCTACTAGACTTTGTTCTGTTTTTAATACTGGCTTGAAGGATTTGGAGTCCTTCGTGTCTCAGCTAATCTTTTGTCTTCAGCCCGGAGTAAAGTGGCTATGGTTCGTCTGCCCGTTATGAACCCTGCTCAAAAACTCACTTCTTACTATTTACTTCCGCTGAGAGGAAGGGAGCCCCACTTCCGTTTTGGGGTCCCAGCCAATCATTTGGCTTCTCTCTCTTTCCCCTTCCGATGTCCGGCGACCTGAGGTCACTAAGTACCAACATCTGTTTATCCCCTCTGTGACCCACATTCTCTCTTAACGGTCACTTTTTGACTGCTAGGTAGTGCTAATTCAACGGGAGGATAGTATCAGTCTTACCTCTTCATCTCCGTGAGCTATCACGTGACACTATGTACAAAAACAACAACACAAAATATGTAAATATTAATGTACAATGAACGCAATTCCCTAACGTCTAAATATAAAATAACCCCAGAAAGGTTTACAGTACTGTTAGAATCATTCAATCGAAAATCTATCGTAGAAATTAAGAAGCAACTTTCAAATCTAAATAAGTTATATACATTATTACGTAGCAAAAACCTTAAATATCGCGATTTTGATATAGTAAGATTAATTATATGTCTTGCCCAGTCGGCTGGGGCAGTAGAATACACCGACTGCACCTCTGCAGAGGGGTAAGACCCCCACCAAACGAGTGTCCTGGATATTACACTAAACAATCGGATGGTAACATTCCAATAATGCTGGAGCGTTGGGGATGCGGAGTACCCCTTTATTGCCATCGCTCCCTGGTCCATTCTGGCCCGGCGTGGTAGCACCTGATAAGGGTCCTATCTATGAGTTAAATAGAATTAACGGCATAATTATGCCAAACTGTATTGTTTGACTAAACTGAATAGCTTCAAATAGAAATGTTTTTGACAATTAAACCGTTCATATATTTAAACTACGTGCTTATGCTAAACTGAATTATTTGAAATGGAACTATTTTTTGACATTGAAACTGTATTTTTAGCGAAAATGAATTGTTTAATATAGAACTGTTTTGACATTTAACTGTGTGTAAATAAAATCTGTACTTATACTAAACTGAATTAGCTGAATTAGAACTGCTTGACTAAACTGAATAGCTTAAAAAAGAAATGTTTTTTCACAATTAAACTGTACTTACATTTAAATTGCGTACTAATGCTAAACTGAATTGTTTGAAATAGAACTATTTTCATAAAAATGGATTTGGCGTTAAATAACCTATAAAGGTTGATATGCCATAAAAGCCAAACAACCAACCAACTAATAATATGTCTTGATTTTATAAATTGCACATCAACCCTTATGGGTAATCTAAAGCTAAAACTTAATTAATTTCTAAAAGTTTGGTTTGGTTTATATGTTTAATGACATACCAACTCCTGATGGGTTATTCAATACGGCAATTTGATTGGTTCGTAAAAAATTGACCTTGGGAATTATTTTTACCATAAAATTACATGGGAGATGATTTTTACTATAAAAATGCATTGGAAATGATTTTACAGTAAAAATGCATTGGAAATGATTTTACAGTAAAAATGCATTGGAAATGATTTTTACTATAAAAATGTATTGAAAATGATTTTTACAATTAAAATGCATTGGAAATGATTTTTACTATAAAAATGCATTGGAAATGATTTTTACTATAAAAATGCATTGGAAATGATTTTTACTATAAAAATGCATTGGAAATGATTCTTACTATAAAAATGCATTGGAGATGATTTTTACTATAAAAATGCATTGGAAATGATTTTTTACTATAAAAATGCATTGGGAATGATTTTTACTATAAAAATGCATTGGAAATGATTTTTACTATAAAAATGCATTGGAAATGATTTTTACTATAAAAATGCATTGGAAATGATTCTTACTATAAAAATGCATTGGAGATGATTTTTACTATAAAAATGCATTGGAAATGATTTTTACTATAAAAATGCATTGGAAATGATTTTTATTATAAAAATGCATTGGAAATGATTTTTACTAAAAAAATGCATTGGAAATGATTTTTATTATAAAAATGCATTGGAAATGATTTTTACTATAAAAATGCATTGGAAATGATTTTTACTATAAAAATGTATTGAAAATGATTTTTACTATAAAAATTCATGGGAAGTTTGTTAGGTCACCGTCAAACCATTAAAAGATTTCTGTGAGACTTGGGTGGATTTTTTTCCTAAAAAAATGAGGACTCTTTTGTTATTTGTTTTTAAAACATTGCAAGTTTTGTTTCCTTAAGTCAACTCAACGTAACATTATTTTAATGAACTTATCATTCTACAGAAAAATAGGTCTATGACCTCGCACTATATTTGGTTGTCTTGAAGTTAATTTGTTTTTTTTATCAGAAAGAGAAAAAAAAAATAAAAAGCGTGCGAAAAAATAGCACCTCAAAAATTGTTGGGGAGTGTTGATTATTGGAAAGGAAATTTAGCACCCGAGGGTCGGAACAATTCTAAATAAACAGATAAAGTGTAGTTCAGGTGTTCAGTTCGAAACACAGCATGTAGAATTTTTATTTTCTTTTTATTTGCACCTGCCCAGGTGGGTAGGGGTCAGTCATTTCATTTTTAACCCTAGCAGAAAAATCAGTGGCGGTGAGGGAACTGACAAGACAGATGTTTGTTCCCAATTGCTCAGAAAAAACAAAGCGAATGATATGCAGATGTCGACCAACAGAAACTAAGAAGATAATGATCTAAAAATAATAGAAAATAATGAATAAATTAGTTTTATTTTTTTGTTTTTAAGAAGGTTTTTAACGACGGATGGGGAGACTGAAATATTGCGCCAAAAAAACAAAAAAAACAGGAAAAAATGACGAATTATATACAGAAAATTTGATTTATTTCCTATCATATTTTGTTTGGTTAACAAGAAAAAGTGTATATTCTGAGAGAAAAGATTGGCTATGGCTGCCACATTTGAAGCGTTTCAGTTGGGAGACTTGATTTATAGATACCACATGAAAGAATATGCTTGTTTGAAACATACCTCTAGTCAGATGTCTGTCCGTCCAAGCGGGGACTTTCGAACAAACCAGACCATATATATATATATATATATATATATATATATATATATATATATATATATATAGTTTCTTCTAGAAGTTCACTAATTACATTTTTCACATTATATAAGAAGAAAGAGTTAAAACAATTTTGTGCGGATATTCGTAGATTCGCACGATATCCTTCTGTCTCAACTACATAATGAATATTTGTTAAAATAATGAAAATAATATTTATTTCTCTCGAAGACTGTTAGTCAAAAATAGAAAATAAAATAATAAAACGAAATGTTTCTGGAATAAATGTTAGAAGAAAAACACCCAAGGAAAAATAAGATAGCTTAGCTCATTTCAATACTCAATATATATATATATATATATATATATATATATATATATATATATATATATATATATATATATATATATCTGTGCACGTGTGCGTGTATCTGGAGAATGGAAAAGAAAATTCTTTTTCTACAGGTAAGATATTTGGCTGAAATCGTCACATAATTCTCACAATTGAGTTGACGCATTGGTAAAGAAAAAAAAAAACGATTTCAAATGCCGATTCTCAAGGTAGTTTAGCAAGATTATTTAACTTTGAAAACTGGTGCAACACAATCTTCCTCTTCCTTTATTTATGCCCGATTGGTTTCTGTCCATCAACGCTGGTGATATTTGTATGTTTATATTTAGTGAATTTTTTCGGTTGATGTCGGTCGTTGCTTGCGGTTGAGGAGGAGAAGAGTTTCTGGGCAGTGTAAGTTTACATGGATACAAACAGCAAAGAAAAACCTCAGTTATTGTGGCATACCATTGACGAGACATTTTATCATATTGTTGACGTAATGACCGGACGATTTTGTTTTGAAGTGGATTATGTTATTTGAAGTAGTTATTTAATAAGCTTAGTTTAGTTGTAGCACAAGACTGGAAGTATGCGACACTCAGTGAGAATCGAACTCACGGACCATGGTCAGCTAATCCAGTCCGTGAACTATTATAATACTACAGAAATAGCGATACTATCTAGTCAGTGTCATTGTTATAAAAATCCCTAGATTAGTAAAATATTGAAAGTTGCAGATAGGAATACGATAGTTTTATTTGTTTGAAAATATAGGTTGTTCCGATTGACAACTGAAATTTTTAAAAATTAATATATGTAAGCTCATGGGTGGGAAATAAGAGTTGTACAGTGCTTTTAAAGCAGGATTGCAATAAGGCTTATAAAATCGGTGGGGTGACCTAATGAAACCATTATAATACTTTTAAAATTGTCAGATCAAACCTAGAGAATGGAAATAGAAATTGAATAATTCCAGATGAGGAAAGTTGTCGACCAAAGTGAGAGAGAAGTCGTCACGAGAATCCCAAGAGGAGGAGATCGAACCCCGAAGCTGGAGGGTCCGATTAATTGGTCGAATGAAGATCGAAGTTCAAAGAAAAGTTTAAAACTGAATAGAACTTAAAATTTTTATCGCAGGTGTCAGTCCTGTCGCCAGTGTTTAAAATACGCTGATTGTACTCCCCCTACTGAGGGGTAAAAAGCCATCCCAGCTCCAAAAAAGGAGCTGTTTTGGAAACGAGACAAAACTGTATCTGGTAATAATTTGGAGAGCATGGAGTTCCCCTTTATCGCCAAGATTGCCAGATCCACTCTGACCCAAAGTGGTAATACCGGTTTGGGTCCCATCTATGAGTCAGAGAGATCTTTTAAAAATTATTCGTATTTGATAAGAATACTTGAAAGCCTACAACTATGAGAAAAGAAATGATTATTGATAGATAAAAAGAGCAATGGGACATCAAAAATATCGTGATTCCCTTTAAGTGCTTGGATTTTGTAAGAAACCTACACACCCACCTCGGCTTTACCATCTTTTTCCTCATCTGTTGCTCTCTCTCTCTCTCTCTCTCTCTCTCTCTCTCTCTCTCTCTCTCTAAAAATCCCCTATATACTTCACACTCGCTTATATTCTCTCTCTCTATCTCTCTCTCTATTCATATATATATATAGAGAGAGAGAGAGAGAGATTCTTCAATCTAGTAAATCCGGAATAGGGAACAATTCCGTCAGGACAATTAAATTATTCAAAATTCGAATATATATAAATATTCCTGGTAAAGAGCTCAATGTAAATAATATCACAGAGCAAATATTCCTTCAAGAAAAAAACAAAATTCGGTCACATTAGGATTATAAATTTATTTCCATCTTGCGAAGAGCATTGATATAAATCAATCACTCAAAAAAAAATTTAACCGGACTTCTTCAGATCCAACATGTTGACAATGAATTCAGCCAGAATGGGGGTGGTCACAGGAGGAAAGGGGAGGGAAGGTGCCTTCTTCCATTAAAGATTACTTCCGTTTTGGGGGGAGTTATTGATTCATATCAATGCTCTTAGCAGGATGGAAATAAATTCATAATCTTATTGTGACCGAATTTTGTCTTTTTCTTGAAGGTATATATATATATATATATATATATACTATTCAAGTTAGGCGAACCAGACATGCAGGACATTGCTGGAGAAGCAGAGATGAACTCATAAGAGATGTACTCTTATGGATCCCTACACACGGCCGCGCAAAAGCAGGACGACCAGCACGAACGTACATTCAGCAGCTGTGTGAGGATACAGGATGTTGTCCTGAAGACCTGCCTAGGGCGATGAACGATAGGGAGGAGTGGCGAGAGAGGGTCAGGGATATCCGTGCTGCCAGCACGATATGATGATGATGATGATATATATATATATATATATATAGTTGAGTTCTCCGGCGAATGAAGTAATCGTGTTGCCATTAGCGTTTATTGCAAGCCTCTTCATACATATGAATTGAGGTCTCGGTAGCCGTTAAACGGATGTATGTAAACAATAGTAATTGTGATTCATAACCGTTTAAAATTTACTTCGCTGCTACTGGCTCCTCGTGGCTTGGATTGGCGTTTGAGTCAACCGGGTTTCGATCCCAGCTACAGGAAGCTAATATGTCTAGCCACACTGATGAGTTCTGATAGAACGAAACTAATCTGTCTGTGGATGACTATATATATATATATATATATATTCCTAGTCCTCTGCACAAGTAGGATGTGACACAAGGTTAATTTATTAGCGGAGTTTAACAGGTTTGAATTCTTAGTTTTCGTTCTCCTAGACTGGTTGCCATACCAAGGTTAAAGAGTCCAGTCTGCCCAACTATTTAACTATAGCTGGAGGGAGAAAAGTTGGATTTTTACCTTTCCTATGTGTATTAGTACTATGTGAAAAGTAAACAGTCTCATCCAGGTTTTGAACTCGAGTGGTCGGGTTCATTTCCAACGATGGTAATCATTCCACCTAAAGCACCTCTTTCTATCTATCTATCTATATATATATCTTTCTCTCCCTCTCTTTAAATCTTTCCCTCTCTCAAATTAATTCTCTTATGCTTTCTCTCTCTCTCTCTCTCTCTCTCTCTCTCTCTATCTATCTATCTATCTCTTTCTCTTCTTCACTTTATCCCTCTCACTTCTATCAATTTCTCGTTCTTCCCTCTCTCTGTATTCATCTATCTCACTCACTTTTTATATATCTTTTACTCCCTCTCTCTCATCCATTCTATAATTTTATCTCTCTCTCTCTCTCTCTCTCTCTCTCTCTCTCTCTATCTATCTATCTATCTATCTATCTTTTTCTCCCCCACTCTTTATCTCTTTCTCACACTTACTCTCTCTATATCTTTCACTCTCTCTCTCTCATATATTTTTTCTCTATCTCTATATATCTCTTTGTTTTTCTTACTCAGATTATCATACTCACTCACTCTCTATATATCTTTCTCTTTCCCCCATTCGTTCTATCACTTTCTCTCTTTCTGTCAATTCCCCTCTCTCTCACTCTCTCTCTCTCTCTTCTTTGTACAGTAGTATTGCCTCTTTCACTCCCTCAATCTTCGTTTATATCATCTTTAAGTTAGTTTTTAACCTTTCTATTTAGTCGATGTTTGCATATATTCCCGGCACCCCCTCCAAAAAATAACAACAAACGCTTTTCAACTGGGCATTTAGTCTTTAGTAAAAAAAATCAAAAAGCGCTGGGAATTTTTTCACACACCAAGAATCTTTATTTCTCTTGAGTTGAGAACTTCTTCCTATTCTTATTCCTCTTCCTTTCTCACCACCCCCATTCCTTCCCCCCAGTACCCATTTCAGTTCTAAGCTTGTCTCTTTTACATCTCTCTCCCCTCTCTCTCCCCCCTCTCTCTCTCCCCCCCTCTCTGTCTCTCTGTCTCTCGGTCTATCTATCTTTCTCTTTATTTCGTTTTTACTTGCAGATTCCTCATATAAATTGCATATTATGGCTGGAGTCATTTTTCTTGGAAATATTTTCGTAGTTGACATGTGATAAATCTTGTACAAATTATCTCACTTTAATCAGGTACTTCATTAGGATGATGATGATGATGATAATGATGAAGATGATGATGATAATGATGATGATCTTCATTGCTGTTGTACCTGTCATTTTTATTATAATCGTTTTCTAGTGTACTTGTTTACCTTAGCTCATTATGATTAAGTGCCTTATCACAAGAATTGCGCATTATCCCTGCAAATCTTCTTTCTGTAATCCAATGAAAAAAATGTAAAAGGTCAAAATATTTTCTCGAAATTTAATTAACTCTGTTGACGAGTCTTAGAATATGGTGATTTAACCCCCCTGCAGTAAGGTGAGACACCCCCCCGCCACCTGGCAAATAGAAGATGTCTTAAGTACGACACTAAATTGCATCTGATGGTGAAGCTCTTGTTAAGAAACATTAAGGAGTGTGGAGTGCCCCTTGATTGTCCTGACTCCAAGGTCTACACTGACTCGGAGATGTTGTACATGTTAAGAATCGATTTATGAGACAAAAACATTACTTTCGTGAATATTTGCATTCGATTAGAATATTTGATATAAAAATCACTAAATTTTTTGCGTTTGTTTTCTTGGTTGAGTGGTTTTGTTTCGGGTTATTTAAATCCTTGTTTGGCACTACATGACCATTATAGAATAATCAATGTACCATAAAACCACAGAATCAGAGCTGTGTTGATGGGAGTAGAGACTTTGAGAATCTATTCAAAATCCTTGTTTGGCACTACAGGACCATTATAGAATAATCAATGTACCATAAAACTACAGAATCAGAGCTGTGTTGATGGGAGTAGAGACTGAATCTACTTTAAAATCCTTGTTTGACACTACATGACCATTATAGAATAATCAATGTGCCATAAAACCACAGAATCAGAGCTGTGTTGATGGGAGTAGAGACTTTGAGAATCTACTTTAAAATCCTTGTTAAGTCACTACATGACCATTATAGAATAATCAATGTGCCATAAAACCACAGAATCAGAGCTGTGTTGATGGGAGTAGAGACTTTGAGAATCTATTTTAAAATCCTTGTTTGGCACTACATGACCATTATAGAATAATCAATGTGCCATAAAACCACAGAATCAGAACTGTGTTGATGGCACTAGTCTGGTTTGGTTTTATGGCAAATTGGCCATTGTACGTTTCACACCCTGTTAATAGATATATATTGAATATATATTATTGAATATCTAATATGCAATATTTTTTAAACGAGCCAAGATCTCATTTGTTTACACACAGTTACAGGGGTTTGATTTTTGTATCTAACATTAATACTTTTGTAATATAATGGCCGAGGGATTTCGTTTTATATATCTTGCCTTTAGGTTTAGTTAGGCTGAGAACCTTTCGGCTGAGTGCATATGTTAGTTATGTGCAAACTTGAGGGCAGGTGTTGACGCGCGCACGGGGAGGATGTGTCATTCAGAGATGTCAAAATAAAAATCCCAGATAGGATTTTTAGCAGGGGATGCGAATGACGTCATGCACCGGAAGCGCGCGCGGAGGATTTTGGGGATTTTGAAAAAAGTGAGTTAGTTGAGTTCCCGGTTCGGATGATGACGGTTAACTTTCGCTTGCTCGCCGAAGCCAGGCCAGTGGCCTTGTGTCGGGTGCGCACGTAGTTTGGAGCAGATGGAAAAGTCAGTATAGAAAGATGGTATCTCTCCCCTTGTGTCGAAAAACCTTTTAACTCAAAGGTAATAAAAAGTTTCGTACCTGAACTAAGAAGTCGTAAGTGTTTTTCATGTTTCAGGATTCCTATGTTCTATGTATATATGTTATGAACATTCCATGTACGTTTCACGTATTCATGTATGGCTATGGTACACTTTTATTTACCTATAGTTTATACTTTCAGGAATTGCTATTTAACATTCGTAATTTTATTCAATACTATTCATTCATTTGCATACAGTTGCGTTGTTTAAAGTAATGCTATATAATACTAATAATTCTTTTTAACATCTGTCATTATTGGCCTCCATATCAATGCACACAAAACTGAATACATGTGCTTTAATCAAACAACGACATTTCCACACTAGACGGAACCTCTCTGAAACTGGTAGACAAATTCACCTACGCGGCTAACTCACGCGGCTAACGAAGTCATGGACAGCTATCGATAAGCTATCAATCATATGGAAGTCAGACCTGACTGATAAAATAAAACGCAGTTTCTTCCAAGCAGCGGTCGTGTCGATACTGCTATATGGATGCACTACTTGGACACTAACAAAACGGCTGGAGAAGAAGCTAGACGGCAATTACACAAGAATGCTGCGAGCAATATTGAACGAGCCCTGGAGGCAACACGCCACAAAGCACCAACTATACGGCCACCTGCCTCCCATCACGAAAACTATCCAAGTTAGACAAATCAGACATACAGGACACTGCTGGAGAAGCAAGGACGAACTCATCAGTGATGTACTCCGGTGGACCCCCACATATGGCCGAGCAAAAGCAGGACGACCAGCTCAAACATACATACAGCAGCAATGTGAGGATACGGGATGTAGTCCTGAAGACCTGCCAGAGGCGATGAACGATAGGGAGAAGTGGCAAGAGAGAGTCAGGGATATCCGTGCTGGCGGTACGACATTATGATGATGATGATGATGATGATATACATATATAAATAGTTTCAAATATAGAAAATGGTCAAATATTTCTATTCGACCCCTAGATGGGACCCTACAAGATACTACCACTCCGGTCCAGAGTAGACCTAGGAGTAATGACAATGAAGAGGTACTCCAAATTCCCCAAAGCTCCGGAAGTGTAGCCTCACACTCAGATTACTTTGTATCATATCCAGTGCACTTATCATGAGGGGAGTTTTAGCCATCTGCAGAGATGCAGTCGGTCTATTGACAGCTGTAGACAGTATTTTTTAATGAAGAATAGTTACACGAAGCTATAATTGTTATCTAAGGATTATTATTATTACTTACTTTGAATCACATCACTGTGTGCAAACAAAGGATTTATTATCATTAGAAATTATTGCTTAAACCATATAATTATTAGAATTAGATAGGAATACTTGAAATCCTACAAGTGTGTGCAAATTATTTGTATTAGATAGGAATACTTGATATCATATGACGGTGTGCAAATTATTTGTATTAGATAGGAATACTTGATATCATATGACTGTGTGCAAATTATTTGTATTAGATAGGAATACTTGATATCATATAACTGTGTGCAAATTATTTGTATTAGATAGGAATACTTGATATCATATGACTGTGTGCAAATTATTTGTATTAGATAGGAATACTTGATATCATATGACTGTGTGCAAATTATTTGTATTAGATAGGAATACTTGATATCATATGACTGTGTGCAAATTGTTTGTATTAGATAGGAATACTTGATATCATATGACTGTGTGCAAATTATTTGTATTAGACAGGAATACTTGATATCATATGACTGTTTGCAAATTATTTGTATTAGATAGGAATACTTGATATCATATGACTGTGTGCAAATTATTTGTATTAGATAGGAATACTTGATATCATATGACTGTGTGCAAATTATTTGTATTAGATAGGAATACTTGATATCAAATGACTGTGTGCAAATTATTTGTATTAGATAGGAATACTTGATATCATATGACTGTGTGCAAAGAAAAAAAGAAAAAGTTATAAGAAGCTACAAATAATATAAATGTACATGCACAAAGAACGCCATTTCCAGACCTCTCAGCCTTAAATAGTCCAGGGCAGGTTGATATGCAGTTAAAATCAATCAATCAATCTAAATTCAATATTTTGGTTTCAATTTTTGGTTCATAAACGTTTTCTTACATTACGTCACACAGGAACGTTTGTTGAATCCTAAACTCAGAGGGGGTATCCTCATGGTGTAATGGTTAAAGCGATGGACTGCGGAATCGTAGTAAGCGAGTTCGTACTCCAGTCGCGCTCCTACGTTCACTTTCGGGCACATACCCTTAGGACAGGTATGAACCCCCTCATCCTCCCAGCTATGGGTTAAATAGTACCACTACTGTTCTTCTAGGAGAATGGCTTTGGCATTAAATAACCTACAAAGGTTGATATGCCATTAAACAAAGAAACCAAACCAAATTCAGAACAACTGATTTACAGGGGAAATTGTATTGTTACTCTTATTTGTCAATGGACATTTGCTTATGACGTAAGGATCAACAATATATATATATATATATATATATATACAAAAAAATTTATTTGGGTGTTCAAATATTGCAATATAAGTACGCCCGAATCAAAATTTTGGTTATACATCTGTTGATGGCTTTAACAACCAGAAATAAATTCATAATGACACCAAGGAAGGAAATTTTTTCTTTTTGCTTTCATATAAAAAGATTTTTTTGGCTGAGTGTTGATGTATTCTTAAACCCAAATTAATTATACATCAATAGCCGTTGAGATTGAGAACTCAAATTGGATACTCCTACCCCTAGGATTCCCTCCTCGGATTATATATATATATATATATATTGATATGCATATGGGGTTGATTCATCGATAATTTCTGTTCTGTTAAAAGCAAGTTGTAACAACGCATATCAAACTTTCTATGTTTTAAATGCAACTGGAAGTTACCTGATTAAAAATACCTTCATTTGTCATCCTTATTTTCCGTAGCGAAAAGAGTGTACATCTTAATGTAATCTATGACTTCACGTTCCTACAATGGAGGAATTGAAAGTGCATATTCGACGTATAATGTTGAGCGAGTTTAAAATTCGCAAAAATGCTACCGAAACAGCAAAGAAATGTTGTGCTGTTTATGACCAAGGTATCGTTAGTGAGTGCCAAATTTGAAAGTGATTTTCAAAGTTTTGTTCTGGCGATCCATCATTGAGAGATGAACCCAGACCAGGATGCTGAACTGACCTCTATCAAGATGCTCTATGAGAATTGGTGGAATGCAATACATGTAAAACTACTCAAGAATTAGCACTTGACCTCAACACATCCCACTTCTCAAACTGTCGCTAATAGAAAAAATAGAAAAAAGTTAGCAAGCTAGACATTTGGGATCTTCATATTCTTTGCGAAAACATCCCACTTCTCAAACTGTCGCTAATAGAAAAAATAGGAAAATGTTAGCAAGCTAGACATTTGGGATCTTCATATTCTTTGCGAAAACATCCCACTTCTCAAACTGTCGCTAATAGAAAAAATAGAAAAAGTTAGCAAGCTAGACATTTGGGATCTTCATATTCTTTGCGAAAACATCCCACTTCTCAAACTGTCGCTAATAGAAAAAATAGGAAAATGTTAGCAAGCTAGACATTTGGGATCTTTATATTCTTTGCGAAAACATCCCACTTCTCAAACTGTCGCTAATAGAAAAAATAGAAAAAGTTAGCAAGCTAGACATTTGGGATCTTCATATTCTTTGCGAAAACATCCCACTTCTCAAACTGTCGCTAATAGAAAAAATAGGAAAATGTTAGCAAGCTAGACATTTGGGATCTTCATATTCTTTGCGAAAACATCCCACTTCTCAAACTGTCGCTATTAGAAAAAATAGAAAAAAGTTAGCAAGCTAGGCATTTGGGATCTTCATATTCTTTGCGAAATGCATAAGAAAGATTTTTTTTATCCATAGGGCCAAGTTTTCTTTGAAGGCTGCATAATTGATCTGTTTCTTAAAATTATCATTACAGGTGATGAAAAATGGGTCTTTTATGAAAATATTCAATGCAAAAGGCTGTAGATTGACAAGTATGAATCTCTGTTGCCTAACTCAATGGTCGAGCTTCAAGGAAGAAAAGTTATGCAGTGTGTAAGATAGAATCATTGTAGAGTTATTCATTTTGAGTTTTTAAACTGCAATCAGACAATCAGTTTAGACGTCTACTTTCAACAATTGCAAGGTGCGCATGATAATATTCTTAGAAAAAGCCCTTCAGTTGTCAATAATAGAAACCTTGTGGTTTTCCATGACAACGCAGGGTTACATTCAGCAAGAACCACGCAGGGAAAAATATTGAATTTAGACTGGTCTGTTTTACCCCATCCAACATATTCACCAGACCTTGCAGCAAGTGATTTCCATCTTTTTCATTCTCTACAAAATGCCCTGAATAACAAAAAAACACGTCTCAAGAAGATCAGGTGAAACATTTATTGAAAAGTTTTTAAGCTCGAACGTATCAGACTTTTACTTGAGAGGAATCAACAAGTTACCTGATAAAAGACAAGAGGTGATTCAAAATAATGGCAAATATAGTATTGATTGAAATTATTCATTGTTGAATTATTCATGAATTTTATTTTACTAAAACAAAAACCATTTATGACGCAACCCAATATATATATATATATATATTAAAGATGACAGACAAGAATTTGGAGTTGGGTTTTTATTAGCCTATCCTTGTTCACGGATGAAATATCACAAATGATGATAAAGGCTGGTAAATAATTGTCTGAAATCTCTAATTTTTCGAGCCGAGTCAATGAAATTTCAACTTTCGTTGTTCATTGTCGAGGACGTGGGTGGAAACCACACTAAAGATTATGAGATGCTTTATAAGATCAAAGAATATTTTGAATGAGGGGTTTCATCGCGTGCAGTTGAGGTCTTAATTGAATATGTAGCCCGTTAGTTGTGGGGTAGAATTCACAGATCAGGATCACGTGACAATGAATTGCTGAGTCTGTAGAATTATGCACCTGTGTCAGATGCATTTAAGTACTGTAGCTCTTGAATTAAAAGAGTTTTTTTTTTAGTGTTCAGTGTTTGTTTTTTATATAAATGGCTTCTATTATCACCCACACACACACACACACACACACATATATATATATATATATATATATATATATATGGATTTCATTATTTCAAGAAAATACCAATATTCGGTCACATTAGAATAATAAATTTATTTCTATCCTGTTTAGAGAATTGATATGAATCAAAGACCTGATTCATATCAATACTCTTAACAGGATGGAAATAAATTTATTATCCTAATGTGACTGAATAGTGTCTTTTTCTTGAAATAATATTTGCTTTGTGAATTTATTTACATTGAGCTCTTTACTAGGAATATTCGAAATTTGAATAATTTATTTGCCCTGACGGAATTGTTCCCTACTCCAGATTTACTGGATTATTGAATACCTTATATATATATATATATATAGTCATCCACAGACAGATCTGTTTCGTTCCATCAGAACTCATCAGTGTGGCTAGACATATTAGCTTCCCGTAGCCGGAATCGAAACCTGGTTGACTCAAACGCCAAGCCAAGCCTCTAACCCTTCAGCCACGAGGAGCCATTAGCTGCGAAGTAAATTTTAAACGGTTATGAATCACAATTACTATTGTTTACATACATCCGTTCAACGGCTGCCGAGACCTCAATTCATATGTATGAAGAGACTTGCAATAAACGCTAATGGCAACACGATTACTTCAAAAAGTTTCCAAGCTGAAAGGAAATGTAGATGTGTTTTGCGGTCGATTTTTACCTTCTTCTTTTTTTATTTGAGGGGGCCATTTTGTGAGGTCATGTATAGGGTATCTGATGTGTTATGGAGTAGCTTTTTCCACCATCAACCCCACTAACTGGAAGTCTTGAGGTTTGATGGACAATTAAACTTACACGTTGCTTCCAATTAAAACAAGCGATGAGAAAGTTTGCGTTTTGGGTTTTAGCAATCGGATTTCTGGTGTACTGCTCGGTTAATTTTATCCACTAGTCTATTGTCCCTGACCTCAATCTGATGCTGATAACTTTAAGCCTTAAACATTAATGTCGTTTATCTGTCTCTTACCGAACTAAATTATACAACTCGTTAGTCTATTTGTAGTGCAATTAGATAGCGAAATAATTGTTTTTTTAAACATAATCTCCTTCCTTGTCAGCACGCATAATTAACAGTTCTTCATGGATCTCATAAATCCTACTGGATACGGACTTATTGATTCACGCTCGTGTTTTTATTACCCTTTTGCCCATTCTGCCATATCATCTGGTGTCGTAGCGATCATAAAATTGTCAGATTCTCCTTTAAAGTGTGAGTTCATTGTAAATTAAGGAAAAAAATAACAAAATATTAAAATCGATATAAAAAATAATTAACAGGTTCGACCGACCGTAAAATAAAGAAGAAGAAGAAGAAGAAGAAGAAGAAGAAGAAGAAGAAGAAGAAGAAGAAGAAGAAGAAGAAGATGCCAGTAAGTTTTCATTTTGGGTTTATTTGAGACTCTACAAAAAAGAACTAAAAAGGAGGAATAGGCGCCGTAGAGTGATGGTTAACGAGTAATATGAGAATATTAATTTCTACGGAGCAGCAATTACACAAAGCCTCATAGAATGTAAATATGGCGAACCGATTATATATGAGCCAAGTTGAAAAAAACATTTGATAAGTTTAGGTTGGCAGAAGGCCCGAAGTGTGGGAAACTTAGTGATAATCGAACTCCCTAAACAATGGTCTGCTAAGAACTACATCACGTTGCAGTTGTGGCGTAATGGTTATCCTCATAAGAAATGGAATCGGTGACCTGAGTTCAAATCCTGAACGAGGCTGTCTGCATTTCATATAACACTTGGGAAAAGGCATGAATCCAACTATTTCTTCCACTCCTCTTCCATCTGTGAATTAAATAGTAGGGCACATGTGGGGGGGGCTTTCACTTTGGTATGGCGAGCGGTTTTGGAGAAAGAAAACTCTAAATTCAAAACCAGCTATACTCTTCTGAAAAATCAACTCATGTCGCTTTCTATTCGTGACGGAAGAGTTTGGTAAATCAATACAGCAAGGCTTTCTTTAGTTGTCTAAATTTCTGAGACAAAACTTGATAATTTTTATCATTAAGGCTTTTCGGACTATTGTCTTCATTTTTATTGTTATTTCTACAACGTTTCGGTCGATATATCCTCCGGCCTTCTTCAGGTATTTGCCGAACTCGGGAACCTACACGGAACTTCGAACTTCGTCCTTTATTGAATTCACAGTGTTGCCTGTTCTGATTCCGTTAGCCATAATCAGGTACAAGTGTTAAGTATTCCTGTATTGTTACTCTCCTGCAGTCAGGATTGAACCTGCAACCTCCAGATGATTGTCTTCTTAGAAGCTTAAGGAACAAACGTCTATAACCGTTATGCTATGTGTCCAGCAGGACACATAGCGTAACGGTTATAACGTTTAAAAAAAGTCTTTCTTTTTGATATAATTAAAAAATAAACCGATTCTTTAATCAAGATCAAAAAGTTTTATCAAGATCTTTTTATGATTCTTCAGTCATGATAAAGATCTGGTCGGTTGGTTGGTTGGTTGGTAGGTTTGTGAACCCTTGTTGGGTTATTTAAGGCCAAAGTTAGTCTTTGTTGCAAGGATTTATATGGCTTCGAAGTAACTAATAATAATAATCCTTAGTAAACAATTAGAGCTTCAAGTAACTATTCTTAATACAAATAATTTGCACACATTTATGTTGTATGAAATATTTCTACTAAAATTAACAATTTTACAATAGGTTAATTTTCAGCTCAGTTGACTGGGGCTGTAGAATACACCGACAGCCTCTCTGCAGAGGGGTAACATGTCCCCTACCAACGAGTGTCGTGGATGGGACATTAAACAATCTGATGGTGAGGCTCCAGCAATACTGGAGCTTCGGGTAATGCGGAGTACCCCTTCATTGCCATCGCCTCCATCGGAGTGGTAGTGCTTAATAGGGTCCTAGCTATAGGTCAAATAGAACTGTTTGACATGTTAAATTGAATTGTTAGAAATAGAAGTGTTTGTTCATTTAACTGTGTGTAAACAAATGACTGATGTTTAATTGAATTGTTATTGAGACCTAGCAATACTTGGAACCATTTAACTGTGTACAAACGAATGAATAGTGAATATAATAGTAGTTTAGTTGGCGACCGTAGTCGAGGGCGACTAGAAGGCTCCCTTTTCAATAGCTTCTACCCTTATGTGTAGGGGAGGGCGCTACTCCTTTCCCTGGATTGCTCCACTTTACTCTCGATACCTACCTTATATTGCTGAGTGTTAAGCAAGGAGGTATCAAGTACCACTTTTAAAGTCTTTGGTATGACGCGACCAGGGATGGAACCCAGGTCTCCCGGACCATTGGCGAACACTCTACCCACTAGGCCAATGAGCCGGTCTAAAATGAACTCGAGTTCTTTTAAGAATGTTATCAACAAAATGTGCTTGCAATTTATATATATATATATATATATATATATATAAAGAGGATTTGGCGTTAAAAAAACTACAAGGGTTGATATGTCATAAACCCAACCTAACCAAACCAAACGAAACTAAATCCCATTTATTTAAGTTGGCTGGTTGTTTTTTTATGGCATATTAACATTTGTAGGTTATTTAACGCCAAATCCATTTTTATGAAAATAATCAGTTCTATTTCAAACAATTCAGTTTAGTATGAGTACACAGTTTAATTGTCAAAAACATTTCTATTTCGAGCTATTCGGTTTAGTCAAACAGTTCTAATTCAGCTAATTCAGTTTAGCATTACAGATTTTGTTTACACAGTTAAATGTCAAAACAGTTCTCTCTTAAACAATTCAGTTTAGTGTGAGTAGATTTTCAGTGTCAAAAACAGTTCCCTTTCAAGCAATTCAGTTTAGTATAAGCACGCTGTTTAAATGTAAGTACAGTTTAATTAAAAGCATTTAAATGTAAGTACAGTTTAATTAAAAGCATTTAAATGTAAGTACAGTTTAATTAAAAGCATTTCTATTTCAAGCTATTCAGTTCAGTCAAACAGTTCTAAAACAATTCAGTTAAGCATAAATATGCCGTTTAGTTCTATTTAATCCATAGATAGGGCCCTATCAGGTCCTACCATTCCGGGCCAGAGTGGACCTGGGAGCAATGGCAATGAAGGGATTCTCCGTAATCCCCACAGCTCCAGCTTCACTGGAACCTTACCATCAGATTGTTTAGTATCATATCCAGCACACTCGGCAAAGGGGCAGTTGGTGTATTCTGCAGCCCCAGCCGACTGGGCAACATATATATTTAATATATATGTATAAAGAGTACTTGGCATTATATAACCTACTAAGGTTGATATGCCATAAAACCCAACCAAACCAAACCAGATTCATTTTACTCATAAATGGAGTCTTAACTGGTACTACCACTTCGATTTGAAGTGAACCCGGAAGTAATTGCAACAAAGGATTCCCCCACACTCTCCAGAGACCCGGAACAGGAGCCTCACCACCGGATGTAGTTTAGTGTTAATATTACATGTGTTAGGTCTTATAGATGCCAAAAACCTATTACTGCACATATGCAATGCTCCTTTCAGAAATATGCAACATGACAAGCTGGTTGGTTGGTTTAGTTACTTTGTTTAATGGCATATCAATCTTTGTGGGTTATTTAATGCCAAAGCCATCCGTGGAGAAGAGCAGTTGTATTATTATTTAACTCATAATTAGAAGGATAAGGGATTCATTTCTTTAGAACAAAAATGAACGTAATAGCGTCGCTGGAATTCGAACTCGCTTACTTCGGTGTCGCAGTCTAGCACAATAGCCACTACGCCACAGGGACTCCTCTTGGTTGGTTGGTTGGTTTTACAACTTACTTACTCTCTTTGGGTTCTTGAATGACGAAGACTTTTTTCAAGCTGTTCAGATTTCAAGTCATCATCATCATCATCATCATATCGTGCTGGCAGCACGGATATCCCTGACCCTCTCTCGCCACTCCTCCCTATCGTTCATCGCCCTAGGTAGGTCTTCAGGACAACAACCTGTATCCTCACATAGCTGCTGAATGTACGTTCGAGCTGGTCGTCCTGCTTTTACGCGGCCATGTGTGGGGATCCATAAGAGTACATCTCTTATGAGTTCATCTCTGCTTCTCCAGCAGTGTCCTGCATGTCTGGTTCGTCTAACTTGAATAGTTTTCGTGATAGGGGGCAGGTGGCCGTACAGTTGGTGTCTTGTGGGGTGTTGCTGCCAGGACTTGTTCAGGATTGCACGCAGCATTCTTGTGTAATTGCCATCTAGTTTCTTCTCCAGCCGTTTAGTTAGCGTCCATGTAGTGCATCCATATAGCAGTATCGATGTGACCGCTGCCTGGAAGAAACTGCGTTTCATTTTATCGGTTAGGTCTGATTTCCATATAATCGATAGCCTATTGATAGCTGTCCATGCTTTCGTTAACCTCGTTTCGATGTCCTTTTCGGTTGATTCGACGCTGCTTCCTAGGTACGTGAATTTGTCTACTAGTTTAAGTGGGGTTCCTTCTAGAGTGGAGATGTCCCCCGTTTGATTATAGCACATATATTCCGTTTTGTGTGCATTAACATAGAGGCCTATGCTTGCTGCTGCTCGTTCCAAACTATGCAGAAGTGTTTCGGCTTGGTCAGGTGTATTTGCCAGTATCGCTATGTCATCGGCGTACCCTAAATTGAACTCGGAGTCTGAGTGGACCTAAGGTTAATGACAACAAAGGGTTTACACCACACTGTTTAGAGTTCCGGAACTGGTGACTCACCTCCAGAAAAAAAAAAAAGCTTAGTGTCCCTACCCAAGACAATCGTAGATATTTCAAGTGTGAGCATGCGTATTGGGTTCTTGTCGATCGACAACCAGAAAGAATTCGAGTGACTGTTTTCTAACAATAGATAAAGTCAAGGCGTGTGCGAAGGTCTGCAATAAATGTAGATGAAATGATGTCAGATTGGGCGATGCCGATAGGCTGAATTTTGTGTCAGTTTCTATCTCTCACGGTCACGTGATCCACTTTCATCATGGCAGGTATGTTAACAGGAAAAGAGTCCACAGGAAGATCAAATGCTGATAGACACATATATATCAAAATTGACATACCCAAAGGATTTAAATTTCAATCTTTAACTTTTTTCGACGTTTATCTTCATAAAATGTATATATATAAATATATATAACACTAGGGTGAGTCAAAGGTTTTGCAATATTTTGGTAACTTGAGGTACAATTCGGCAACTTTGGATGCTGTTGCGGCGTTCGTGAAGGTGAAGAACGACACAGGACTGTGAGAAGCCAAGCTCGACTGATACTCTCCCCGTGTTACTCAGTAGATTTGCCTCTATGGCTTAGAGCACTGCTCGGAATCCACAGTTTTAGTCCTACTTGACCTAGCCTGAGGGAATTTTTTTCCAATTATTTGTTTATTGAACTATGATTAACTGCACTTTCACCATTTATACAAAAAAATTTTTGCTAATTTCCGCGGCGGCGGCAGTGTTATGGCATAGTTCGAAATCGTCAAACATAAGCTCTTAAATTAGACTACGTTGCATTTACCTCTGTGCGGCTATCAAATCCCAGATGGAACGACGCAATTCACAATGTGTCAGCGCACCAACTACCACTATACTACTAACCACAACGAGTACCTACCTCGGTTTGAACAGCTTTAGTCAGGTTACGCAAACAAGCACGTACTACCAAAATATTGCAAAGTTTTTGACTCAGTCTAGTATTTATGATTTGGACAATAGATATACTACTGTCTCAGTGGCGTTTACATTTATATACTGGTAAAATCCGCTCGACTGAAGCTCGACAGGTCTTTTTAATCTCGTTGCTCTTACCGTCATTAAGTATCCACCAAAGAATAGATATTAGTCATTATCATCGGAAGATGGTTGTTGCGACTTTTACCAGGATGGATCGTTTTACTAACAATGTCCTTCAAGAATGGAATATATATATTTACTTATTTACCAAGACAATCGTAGATATTTTAAGTGCGAGCATGTGTATTGGGTTCTTGTCGATCGACAACTAGAAAGAATTCAAGTGACTGTTTTCTAACAATAGATAAAGTCAAGGAATACAGGTGTGTGTGCGAAGGTCTCAGATTAACTTATGTATTAACCGTGTGCTTCAGTCTTCTGTCAAATTATATAGCACTTAGCTTCAGCGGTTTGTCTTTTCTGGCACCACCTCCCCAATGTATTTAAAGTGTAGGGTCGGAATCAATTCCTGTTGCCTGATGTGACTGTAAAGAAAAATACTGATAGAAAATCAATAATTATTTTTTAATTAATATTTTAATTAATATTTTTCTTGTATTAATTGAAAATTAAAAGCAAGAAAATCTAGAATCAACAAAACACAAGAAAACAAAACAAAAGTTACTAATAAAAGAAAATTATTCCCGAAATTAAAAGAGGCTTGATTTAATTTGGCTTCTTAGTTTAACGGCATGTCAACTGCTTGTGAGCTATTTAAGGCATAAATTTGTTTCATTCTAAATGTTTGATTACAATCATAAGTAAGTTGGTGACCGTAATCGAGGGCGACCCGAAGGCTCCCTTTTCAAAAGTACTACATCGACGTGTAGGGGAGGGCGCTATTCCTTTCCCTGGATTGCTCCACTTTACCCTTGATACCGACCTTATATTGCTGAGTGTTAAGCAAGGAGATATCAAGTACCATTTTAAAAGTCTTTGGTATGACGCGACCTGGGATTGAACCTAGGTCTCCCGGACCATTGGCGAACACTCTACCCACTAGGCCAATAATATTCCATTACATTCTTGAAATTGCACCAGAAATTGTGTCTTACCATCAGATAAAGTTTAGCATCATACAGTAAACTTCTTGAAAGAGGCGTGGGAAAATCAACATTTTAATCTGATGACAACGTTATTATTTATGAAGTGGTCATCCATCTAATACTAAATAGGGTCATCGCTCCTTAACTTCGGTGACCTGATTTACTAAACTTTTGCTTCGTTTAGTACACAGGCGTCGAGTACGTGTTTTTCCTAAGTAGTCACTTATCTAAATACTGTACAGACTCATCGTTGCTTAACTTCAGTGATCTTCAATGAGAAATTGTGAATATAAAAAAAGACGACGGGCACTTCAAGTGGTTAAATGGTTAGCAAGCTAGACTAGTAAAACATGGCTAGTGAGATCGAATCTCACTAGGTGCCTCATACATCTGGCCTGATGTAAAGAATTAAAAAAACAGCTCTAAAAAAAGAGAACAGGAACCTCACGTGGTGTAATGGTTAGCAAGCTAGACTAGTAAACCATCACTAGTGAGTTCGAATCTCACTAGGTGCCTCAAACATCTGGCCTGATGTGAAGAATAAAAAAACAGCTCAACAAAAAGAGAACAGGAACCTCACGTGGTTTAATGGTTAGCAAGCTAGACTAGTGAACCATCACTAGTGAGTTTGAATCTCACTAGGTGCCTCATACATCTGGCCTGATTTAAAGAATAAAAAACAGCTATACAAAAAGAGAACCCGGGCACCTTTGGTGGTGTAATGGTTAGCAACCTTGACTAGCAAACCTACACGAGTAAGTTCGAGTCTCATTGGGTGCCCCGTTCACTCGGCCTTGTGCCACATCGAAGCAAAGAGGTTCGTAAATTACAATACTAAAAGAGAACAGGAACCTCACGTGGTTTAATGGTTAGCAAGCTAAACTTGCAGTTGTTGTTCGATTCTCACTTGTTCCGACCTTGTGCTAAAATTCAGTTTAGTAAATAACTATAAAAAGAAGACGTTGAACTACAGATTTGAAACAGAATAACTTACTTGCAAACATCAATTATAAAGTTAACTTACCGCTCTGCTTATCATAGATTGTTGAGTTTTACTTCTGGGTGCCACACTTGATGACTCGACCCCCTCTTGTTTGTCAGTTATGCCTACCCTTATCTCTGATGTTCCCTAGTCGGCTATCTCATCTACATCTCAAGGTTTCGGGATGTGTTATTTGAGTAGCATTTCTTGTTTTTATCTGTTGCTACTAATTTGAGGATTTCTTTTTCTCAATAGAAAAATATTCTATTCTCTGGGATTTGCAGGTTTACGCTGTGGTTTTCATTCGATAAAACCCCATTTTTCAATCCCCCGAAAATAACATGACAATTATTTACAAGCCAAAATTACTAGGCTAGCAATGCATGATTAGCGAGTTCGATCCTCGCTCAGTACTCTTCTCTTTTTAACTTGTTCCGAATTAAGCTTTGTAAAAGACAAAACGAAATAATTGTGCGTATTTTTTTTATTTATTTACCTGTGCGCGTGCGTGCGTGCGTGCTTGCGTGTATGGGTTGCGCCTGATGCCGTGGTTTGTCAACTAGGCAAGTAATACATAATTACCGAGTTCGATTCTCACTTAGTACTCCACTCTTAGATGCAGATCTAATATTTTTAAAAATATAGGGTCTGCTGAAATCAATATTATTTTTAAAAAATATGAGTAATTTTAAAAGATTTTACTTTCATATGGTATATATATATATATATATATATATGTGTGTGTGTGTGTGTGTGTGTGTGTGTGCCATATAAAAGAAAAAACTTTAAAAATTACTCATATTTTTTGTTTATATATATATATATATATATGACCGGGTGCTGAAAACGTATTAGCCCAGCCAAGAAAGGTATAACAGAGAGCCATTAAACACACATACGAGTGGATTGGTGGGGCTGAAAAGTAGATTGGTGGGGCTGAAAAGTAGATTGGCTGAAAGGTTCATATGATGACCTCATATCTTCTGTTACTCCCGTATATATATATATATATATATATATATATATATATATATATATTGATATTGAAGAGTGTATATATAGGCAGCAAGTTTTCATTAAGCCAAATTTTATAAAAGACAATGGAACAATGGATAGTGTGTTCGCTAATGGCCCAGGAGAACAGGGTTCAATCGCGGGCGTAGACGTACCAAAGTCTCAAAAACTGATTCTTAATGCCGCCTTGTTTAAAACTCAGCGTTATAAGGTACGGATCAAGGGTAAGTGGAGTAATCCAGGGAACGAGTAGCGCCCTCTCCTACCAATGGGTGTAGTAACAATTGAAAATGGAGCCTACCGGTTGCCCTTGACTACGGTCGTCAACTTTACTTTACTTTATATATATATATATATATATATATATATATATATGTTAGTTAAGTTAGTGACCATAGCTACTACACCAAGGTTTAGGGGAGGGCCCTACTCCATACCCTGGAGTGCTCCACTTTACCCTTGATCCTTACCTTATAATGTTGAGTGTTAAGGAAGGCGCCATCAAGTACCATTTTTTGAGTCTTTGGTATGACTCGACCTGGGATTGAACTTCAGTCTGCCGGACCATTAGCGAACACTCTATTCATTTGGCCAATGGCAGGAAATCTGAATTTTTGAAATATAAAAAATTAGTGTAATATATTATATATATATATAAACACACACACACACATATATATAGATCCATAATGGCCACCTTGGTTTTTCTGTGAATATACTCGGAGATATTCTTTTAAATGAGACTCGGCTAATGTCTCTGTACAACCGACATATTTCCAGCTTTTTTACAATTGGTATTTTTTAATCTTATTTTTTCATTATATATATAAATAAATATTCCAACACACACACACACACATACATACATATGTATATATATATATATATCCTCACCAACTCTACCTTTTGATTGTCACAGGAAGTGTCTGTCGATTGTACTACCTTCCTAGTTTTTTGTTACTGTATGCCCTCTTCCTTACAGATAGCCACCACCACCTCTCAAACTAAATGTGATGTGGTTTATTATTCATTAGAAATTTTAAATGAATGAAAAATATAATTTATTATGAACCGAGTAGTCCAGCAGCCGACAATATATATAGAATAAATACATATGCAAAATTCCTTCGCTTACACGATAGTCTTGGGGTAAGATATCCGACCGACGTAAAGTCGACCTGGTTTCGATCCCAGCCTAAAGCATCTCGTATGTCAAGCCACAATGAAGAGTTGTAATACGACGAAACACTCTATCTGTGGATGTCAATATATATATATATCAGTAGTGACTCCAAAGCTCTTGTCACAAATGTCTTAGGGCATGATATTTATCCTTGACTTTGGTTGGATTCAAGTTTATGACTTTTAAAACTTTGTTATATTTACGTGCTTTAAAATGTTGATTTAGGTAAATTCTGCTAACAGTTTTTATAATGTCACACGAAGAAGAAAACGTGGCTAATTTGATCGGTTCCATGAATATCAGCTCTAAAAGTAAACGAAATTCTTTTAAGAAGTTAGAGAAGGATTTCTTTTGTTATTGTTCGCCATTGAATTTACCAAAGACAGTTTAACAATTATAGTTGCCAATTATATACAGTACGAAAATGCATTTTCACTATCATTTTAAACAGCTAAACACTTCATACTTAGTTGCAATATCAATGTTTTAAGAGCCAATGTATTAATAAAGTTCACAATCATTGGTTCTCACGAAATGACCTATAAATGAATATTAGTTCTCACCAAAATTCATTTCTTCTTATTAGGATAGAAGGGACCGGAAATTCTATCAAGTTTTCTTTCTAAACATGCGGCTTAAGCAAACAACAGACGTTTATTTTATCGACAAGCAAAAGTTAACGGCCTAACGAAAGCTCAGTGGTGTGGACTCAGTCCCGGCAATATGGATGGACGAGGTAGCGTAGGCGTTGATCGTATTTCGCTGTAAAATGGCGGCCAAAGATGGCTTGACTGAACAAATCCAATTCGAAAAATATTTGTGCATAAATATTAACAGTACTTGCTTTACCCTGTTTCCACCCGTGTGGCTGGGTGCAAACTGGGGAGGTGGGACCGAGGCAAAAGTGACAGTTAAAGAATGGTTGAGGATCGTTTATGAGATAAGAAAAACACCAAAAATATTTCAATAATTAGACAACCAACAAATATCGACATTCTTTAAATGTTAACAAGATCTACAATTTCCAAACATTTGCTTTTAATTTGGAAAGGTTTTTTTTTCTATTCCAATAGACATTATTTTGATGAACTACACTATAATGACCTCTCTCTCTCTCTCTCTCTCTCTCTCTCTCTCTCTCTCTCTCTCTGTTGGTATATATATATATATATATATATATATTGGAAAAGCGTGTAAAAGAATAAAGCACCAATCTACTAATTAATAAATTTTATTTCTTTAAATTGAGGGAAAAGTTTGTTGGAAAACAAAATTTACAATGTCTTTTCTTGTCAGAAAAGATAATATTTGTCAGAGGGTAAATATTTGCGAGACGAAAAAGTTCCGGTACAAATTTTGCGATTTTCTTACTCTGGTTGATCTATCTTGTGTGTGTAAAAGATCTTTGTGTGAGTCTGTCTTTATGTATGAAAGAAAGTATATCTATACGTTAATATGTACATGACTGCAACTGAAATTTTCATCCACTGGGGAAATTTTGAAAAGCAGTATGAATATTTATGTAAACGAAATATATTCGTTCAATTCAGATAATTAAGCGAGGCTGACATTATATCCATCCTAGAAGGAACAGAATGTTATATTTTTCTTATTAAACCCGGTTCATTGGCCTAGTGGGTAGAGTGTTCGCCAATGGTCCGGGAGATGTGGGTTCAATCCCAGGTCATGTCATACCAAAGACTTTAAAGATGGTACTTGATACCATCTTGTTTAACACTCAGCAATATAAGGTAGGTATCGAGGGTAAAGTGGAGCAATCCAGGGAAAGGAGTAGCACCCTCCCCTACACCTAGGTGAAGTGGCTATTGAAAAGGGAGCCTTCTAGTCGTCCTCGACTACTGTTGCAACTTTACTTAATATATATATAAGCGCGTGCTTATGTGTGTGTAAAGTTAGGATATCGTAGTCAACAGTTTGGTAAGTGTCAGTTTCTCGTATATGCAAACGTTAAACCAAGTGGACGCACGTGCGTCAACGGTGTTTGGTGATTGTCGGTTTCTCACCCACGTGATCATCGGAGCTAGGGTTTTCCGCAAGGTGGATATCCTTTTATATATTATTGTGTGTGTATGTGTGGGTGGCATAGAGTGTATGTGAAGGTACAAACACAGCGCGTTGTTTTAACCGGATATAAAGTCGTTGGTGTATCTTAGTGACAATCAACACTGTTATAATATATATATATATATATATATATATATATATATATATATAAAACATAAGTAATTAAAAATAATTCAAACTACAAACACTAGTAAATTAAAATCCCATTGAATACCCATTAACTAAACCTTATGCCAGACTTGTTCTCTGACGAAAGAAAAA
>OY757946.1:1618153-1698153 GCA_963585895.1 Sepioteuthis lessoniana | reverse complement strand
CAGATGTGAAACGTGTGAAGACGTCTCGGCAAAAAGAAATGCCAATTCCAAAATAAATGGGAAGCAATAAGTCTGGCCTTTTAGTGTCCCTCGAGATGATAGGTAGACTAAGTAACGCAGTTTTGGCCGGGGAAAAATCAAATGCCACGCCCTACACTGAGACATCAAAGAAAAAAAACAAACACATACCGAACAACAAGATGGCTAAAATCTCCCGACATTTCTTGGATCTGTGAGTGATTGTCCTTCTGTCTTTGATACAAAAGCTGATTTCTTTGTTGTTACTAAATCTTCAATACTGAAATATGAAGCAGACTTCTTTTGCTACATCAGTGCATTTTTGGTATTTGTAAAATTCAAATGAATTCAGGAATTTGATGTTTCTGATATTGGCCGCTGATATGAAGAAAGGAAGTTCGGCACATTGAAAGTATTTGGTTTCCCAAAGATTTTAGCGCTGGAGATTGTCTGATAAGACTGCACCTCCATCCAAGCAATACATGCCTTGTTTCATGATAAATAGGCAAAGAAAAGATTGTGTCTGCAATCTTGTGTGGCCGACTATGAAGAGAGGGAAATGTGGAATTAAAAGGGATGACGGAGGGAATGAAACAAAAGCAGGGGGAAGTCCAATAGAGAGAGAGGGGGGAATTTAAGAGAAAGGTAGATAGGGAGTAAAAGAAAGAGGGGGGGGGAATAAAGAGAGAGAGAGGGAGAGAGAGAGAGGAAAAACACAGTGGTGAAATTAAAGAGGGAAAGAAGGGAGAATGGAAGAGAAAATAGGACAATTTAAGGGTAGGCGAAAGAGAGAAAGAGAAAAAAAGAGAGAGAGGGGGGGGAGAGAAAGAAGGTAGAGAACGGGAAATATTGAGTCGACGGAGTAATTCTCTTTCACGTATTATTCTATCTTGTAATATCAACACAATCTATCAACCCACACAGTCTTTCATTCTTTCCTTTCTAGCTCTCTCTCTCTCTTTCTCTCTCTCTCTGTCTTTCACACACACTCTCTCTATCTCTCTCTCTATATATATATACGTTCGTGTGTATGTGTGTGTGTGATTAAATAGGACAGACACTTCGTATCTGCCTATCTTATCTTTGATCCATTCATGTCTCCATATAAGTCGAATAATAAAATTTCAAGCACAATGGTGAAGAAAAAAAAAGAAGAAAAATTACACAAAGAATAAAACTCTAAATTCTTGAAGCGTCGTAAAGATTACCAAACCTTAATCAAGATCAACTTCGAATATAGTGGTCACATTCTAAAATACCTCTAGTACTTTTCTTGACACTTCTTTTTCTTACATCTCGTAAGTTCTTTTCTGCTGTAAATATTCGCCGATAGCCGGGGAGACAGGGGTTCAATCCCAAGTTGAGTCATACTAAAGACTCAAAAAATGGTACTTGATACCGCCTTGCCTAACACTCAGCATTATAAGGTACGATCCAAGGGTAAAGTAAAGGAAAAGGAGTAGCGCCCTCCCCAATACCTCGGTGTAATACCTATTAAAAAGGGAGCCTTCGGATCGCCACTGACTACGATCGCCAACTTTAATTATATGAGTCGTCATTGCGTTTGTCATTTCATTATTCGCTCCACCGAAGATGGCTCTAGGTGGGGCCATAAGTTCTTGGGAAAAATACGGCGCTTTTCTGAATTCATTCTATCCAGCAGCCTCATACGAAGACTTGAAGGAATCAAATGAAATAGGCCGATATGCAGTATCTTTCCTATTTAATCTAATCTGTTTAAAAGAGATAATGCTGCCTATATATATATATATATATATATATATATATATATATATATTCAATTATATCCAACTCCGCGTTCCCATATTTTTGTTATGGTATAAAACTTTCAAAACTTTCTAAACTCTTTTAAAAAAACAAAGACACCTTACACAAGCAAGCAACCCCTGATGATGGCCTATGAATGGTCATAAAGCGCTCTGGAAAATTTGGTAAATTCATCGACCAATTCCAAATTGAAACTAAGACATTTATCAGAAAATTTGAAAGGATCTTCAATAAATTATACAGGCAAAATTTGTCTTTATTATTTAATTAAACATGCTTAAATGAACGACTGCTGCCTAACTACACACACACACACACACACACACATATATATATATATATATATATATAATTGAATAAGATATTTAAAAAAATGGAAGAATATAAGATAAAAAACAAAATTTGGTGGTGGTGGTGGTGGAGTATTTATTTAGTGAATATAACGTTTTACTTATATTTCCAAATTGATTTGAATAGTTGTTGCTGTATTTTCGTGGGGGGTGTTCTTGTTTTGTTTTGTTTTTTCTATATTTACCAATAGCTTGGGGTGACTGATGGAATCGTGTCTTTGCTAATGATATAAACGCTAAGTGAAACACAGACTGCCTCAACCAGGATTTGAATCCAGTTTGTCGATTCTATTTCCCTCAACGATAACTGTTATACTAAGCTCGCCCTTACTTATCATTTGTGACTATTCCGAGTAAAATTTTACAAAGAAATCAAGATGATAGTGAAGTAACCTATTACTCTGTGCAGACAGGTACTTCAGCTAGTTTCTATTGCCTCGGCCTAGCGGTTAGTGTGTTCGCCAATGGCCCGGGAGACCTGGGTTCAATCCCTGGTCGAGTCATACCAAAGACTCAAAAAATGGTACTTGATGCCTCCTTACTTAACACTCAGCATTATAAGGTACGGATCAAGGGTAAAGTAGAGCAATCCAGGGAAGAAGTAACGCCCTCCCCTACACCTTGGTGTAGTAGCGATCGAAAAGGGAGCCTTCGGGTTACCCTCGACTAAAGGGAGACAACTTTACTTACAATACAAAAGAGGTGTAAATATTTTCTTGCAAACTATAAATCACGTTTAAAAGTTCATAAGAGAAGCCATAAAATCTTTTCTTAAAACTATGCCGACATTTTTAGGATTAGCTTCGAAATTGATCTCACTGTGCCGTGAGGAAAAAAAAAACATTTTATGACAAGCTAAGTGATATCTTTTTTTTTTTTTTTTCATAAATGATATCTTTTATATAAACCACTGAATATTTCTTCAATAAACCTTCATATTATTCGCTGTATTATTTTATATATTCGTAACCGAAACAGAAATTAACGCTGCGAAGCCGACATATTGTCTAGTGCATGCTGGGTATTCATTCTTCATTGTAATAGCCTCTCTCTCGAACTATTTCCTCCCATTGAGTCAGAAAATGATAACCTTCCGGAAACACTTCACCAACTTCTACTTTCGGTGTTTGACACTTCAAAAAAAAAAAAAAAATTTTTTTTTGCAAGAGGTTTGATTTTACGCGTCTTATTCTGTAGATTCGATGTTGAAAAAAAATAGAAAATAAAAATATACAACCATTTTTAATACATTTTCTTTTCTTTTCTTTTCTTTTCTTTTTTTTCTTTTATTGTCGGAGTAAAGAGAATTTTTCCCTTAAAAACTTTACCGCGAAGTGCGAGTTTTTTTTCGAATGTTAGAAATGCATTCAATCTCATTTAGTCTATTTTTGCCGTCAAACTGTATTTAAAAATTTCTGCTTGCCTGAAGCAACCAACAACATGTATTATATTTTACGCGTATGATATACATATATATACACACACATACACACACACACACACACACACATATATATATATATATATATATATAGATAGATAGATAGATAGATAGATATTCCTTCTGAGTTTCTTCATTTGCAAATGTTAAAATGGGTTTTAAAACACATTACTCTCTCTCTTTCTTTCTCTCTTTCTCTTTCTCTCTCTCTCTCTCTCTCTCTCTCTCCTCGTGAAAATAAAATCTTGTATTACTTTTTCTTTTGTTAAAATAAATCTCCAATCTTGTCATCTACAGATGTTATATTTCTTTCGTACGAACAAAAAAAAAAGCAGAAAGTCTTTAAAAAAATCCTTCTTTAAACGAAACTTTTCGAGAAATGTTTTTTATTTATTCATTTGTTTTTATTTATTTATTTATTTAATCATTTGCATTTTATTTTGTTCAATTTTATTTTGGCGTTAACAATCTGATCAACAATTTCAGTTCAGTACAGGCCGCCATCTTTGCCTTTCCACAACGTCAGACTTAAAGTACTCTCTCTCTCTCTCTCTCTCTCTCTCTCTCTCTCTCTCTCTCTCCCAGCAAATTCTATTTGAAGGTATTAGGAATAAAATTGCCTGAGGGTCACCATTTTTTAGTAGAAAGCGATTACTTGTTTTCTGATGCAAGTTAAAACTGGGAATATTTTGGGAATTGTAAGAACTGCTTCGGCGTCTTGTTGAGCCTGCAGGGGTGTCCAAAGTCATTCGCTGATACCCGAGCGAAACTAAATAAACTTCCAAATCTGTTTTTTTTTTTTTTTACAGGCAGTGAAGGGAGGGGTGGAAGCAGAAGTTGGTGAGTCGGGGAGATTGTTGTGCACGACATGACAGAACAGATTTCGTTTGAACATTTGACTTGTGCGCACCTTCTGGCAATTTTTGTGGGTTTTGGCAGTGGGTGGCCGAAGAAAGAAGCAGACATGATTTGGATTTGAATTTATTGAGGAGTAAAGAAATAAATGCAACCATAACAAATGTATAAAGGAAAAATAAAAGAAAGAAAGAAAGAAAGAAGGGAAGGAAAAACGAAATAAACAAGATGAAGAAATACGGAGAGAAATAAATAAAAAGAAAGAAAAATGAAAGAAACAGAGAGGAAGAAAGAAAACGAATGAAAGGATCGTAAGAAAGAAAGAAAGAAAGAAAGAAAGTGTTACGTTTTTACGAATAAAGAAAAAATGTAAGCAAAATTGAAAAAAGACGGACTCGTCGGTGTTCAACAAAAAAGGTTTATTAATCACAGACATGCATCTATTGATCTGGACAAGAAATGTTTTAACTTTGTGTGTACCGGTCAAATGCCCGTCCTCCATGTGCCATGGTCGGATTAAAGTCTATTTTTTCTATCTCATGTATCTCTGTTCTTCAGGTCCCTACAAATCCCACAATGCACTGTCCCTATGAAGCAACTCCCTTTTTATCCCTCAGGGAGAATAACTTTGATATTTTTCGTTAGGTCCGATCCCTAACAGAACGAAAGAAAAAAAAGAAAGAAAGAAAAAGTAAATTTAATCTTCATGGCCAACATTTGGCCAAATAGATTGATTTAATCGTTAGCAAGCTCGGTTAGTAGACCATTACTAGTGAGTTTAATTCTCACTGGATGGCCCATACCTCCAGCCTTGTACTAAACTAAACTATGCTTTATATAAAACGGGTACACACACATGTACGAGGATCGGCTGAAAAGTTCATAGCCTGACCAAGGCTGTCATGCAATGTGAATAAAAAAGGTTTATTTTTCAATATAGTTCCCCTTATGACCCACACATCGGTGTTGCAGTACTTTGATCTTATTGGCTAAAAAGTCATCAAGAGAAATGACGTTATCATATCAACTTTTCAGATAATTAACTTTTCAGCCTTCCCTGATATATATATATATGTATATATATACGCTCCCCCATGGGTGTAGAGCACTCTGGCGAAGGAATTTACAGCTGCCACTCGTATAATGCAAAGCTCTTCGAACGAATTGAGCACTCTGGTATCTGGTAAGGTATAAAAATGTAAACAAACGAAAGCTACTATATAATGCCCTATAATCTCCGAGCTGACGTGGTTCGCTTGTTGGCTGAGCGGTATGATACCAAGTCTAACGCAAATTTGGACGGGTTTCGATCCCAGCTTCAAGCGTCCTACGTGTCTAACCAAACTGACGAGTTGTGAAACAACGAAACAGTCTGTCAGTGGATGACATATATATATATACACGAGGTGCATACGATAGGTTTCCAGACTTTTTTCGTATGGACACTTTTATTGATAGTACACACATGAAACTCTAGTTCCCTTCGAAGTAATCTCCTCCGGCTGCAATGCCCTTGTTGTACCGTTCCAACAACTTCTGCAAGGCCCCATCGAAGTCCTCTTGTGTGAGCGTGTCAATGACCTTCGTCACAGCCTCTTTCATCTCCTCAATTGTCTCATAACGATAGCCTTTGAGCTTAGGGAATAACCAAAAGTCGCAGAGACCAAGCTCTGGACTATAGGGAGACTGAGGAACTGTCTTGATGCCCATCTTGGTCAAATAGTCTGTGACAAGGATCGAGTTGTGGACTGGTTTATTGTCCTGTTGGAAATGCCACTGACCCGATTTGAAGAGTGCTGGCCTCTTCCATCGGAATCTCTTCCAGAACTCCCTTAAAACCTCAACATAGTAACCCTAACCCTAACCCTTTGGCCAATCAACTCTGGTGTATTGACTTCCTTACTCCTCCAACACCTCTCATTATCCCTCACAGATTCCCTGCCTTCCTTGAATCTCTGATGCCACCCGAAATCTGATGCTCGATTCATGCAAGATGGTCGCAAAGCAGTCTGAAGCATTCCATACGTTTCTGTGGCATTTTTTCCAATTTTAAAACACAATTTTATTGCATATCGTTCTTCTAAAGTGTCTGATTGCAATTTTGAAATTCACCAGCTGTGACAATCAGGATTTAGTAGGGTGTATTCCAGTTCATGCTGTAGCTGTTGATTTTAACCTGAAATCATAAAAATTGGTCAGTCGTCTCATAAGATGTATAGCAATAACATAGTGAATTTTCAAGAGTCTATAACAATTTTGAATGCCCATACGAAAAAAGTCTGGAAACTTATCGTATGCACCTCGTATATATATATACTCGGGAAGAAGAAGAAGAAGAAGAAGAAGAAGAAGAAGAAGAAGAAGAAATCCAAGTGTTGACAATAAAATCAGTGCTGAAATGACCCTGAGCAGACTGCTATAAAATCTAGAAAGTGATCATTAACAATACTATCAACATGTCTGATGATTGTGGAAATATTTTGCCACACAAGATTTGAAGAAACACTGATAACATTGTAATTAATTCCATTTTAATTCTGTCGCTGTTGTCGATCTGGTCATATTTTCTGCTCCACCTTCTCTACTCAAAGAGATAATCTTTTTCAAGAAAAATAACAAAAAACGTGAAACTTTGATATCATTCCATCACATTTAACGGAACTTGATCTTTCTTAACTTTTATCTGTTTCGCGTTACCGTATCTCTTGATAATCGCATTCGGGGTTCTTTCTCTGGTCATAGCGCATCTTACCACCGTGACCACAACGCCTCCAAATACCGCAAGAAAAAAAATCGAGCATAAGTTGAATTCTGTAAACCTACTTTTTCCGTCAAAAAATTGATAGATGAACCTACGAATGGTTGATAATTTTGTAATTCAAACATTATGTACTTTTCTCATCTGTTAAATGGCCCCCGCCATATTATCTTATTTCATTCACTTCAGTAAACAGATCCTAATTTAAAATCATTTATAGAGAGTAAGTAACTCTTTCATTTCTTTGTTATTGATAAACATTTCAGTGTAAATTGTAGCAGTACCTACCTCTAATGATGAAGGGAACCACCATAGCCTCTTATTTCATTTATTACAGTGACAATACTTTCATTTAAAACAATACAGATTGCTGGATGTAGAAAAAACCTGAGAACAAAGAAAATAATCATGGCATCCTTCACCTTATTTTATAGGAAAAAATTAGCCAATTTCCAGTATCAGTAATTATGAAATAAAAGTAACTCCGAAAAATATGTCTGCAAATTAACAAAATTAATCCACAATTTTTGTTAATTGAATAATTGAATATGATTTGATTATTAACCTTTTTTTTGTGAATTTATCTTCAAGTCATTTTATTTAAGTTTTGGTTGGTTTGATTTGGCTTAGTTGATTAGTTTAACGGTAGAGCAACTCATTATGGGTTATTAAATGCCAAAATTTGATTAATTTCTGAATGCTTGATTGTAATCATAACAATATTTTAAATGCTCGTTCGTTCTCATTAATCTATAATAGTTTTTCTATACATAGTTAAATGGTTTCAAGTATTCCTATTTAATACTAATAATTTACAAACAGTTGTATGGTTTCGAGTATTCCAATCTAGTACAAATAATTTGCACACATATGATATCAAGTATTTCTAGCTAATATAAATAATTTGCAAACAGTTAAATGGTTTCAAGTATTCCTATCTGATACAAATAATTTGCACACAATTATATGATATCAAGTATTCCTATCTAATATTAATAATTTGCACATGGTTATATGATATCCCATATTCCTGTCTAATAAAAGGAAATGGCATTCAGTTGTATGGTTTCAAGTATTCCTATCTAATACAAATAATTTGCACACAATTATATGATATCAAGTATTCCTATCTAATACAAATAATTTGCACACAGTTATATGATATCAAGTATTCCTATCTAATATTAATAATTTGCACATGGTTATATGATATCACGTATTCCTGTCTAATAAAAGGAAATGGCATTCAATTGCATCTTTCAAGTATTCCTATCTAATACAAATAATTTACACAAAGTTAAATGATTTTAAGTATTTCTATTAAATACTTGTTGTGTTCTGGTTAGTGAACACAAGTGGTAATAATAATAAGACAAACCACGATATGTGAGGAAAATAGTTATATTTACAGGAAAGAGTATTTACAAGAGAGAGACTGTTAGTAATAAGAACATAGGATTAGTAATAGAGTAAGGATATACTTCAACAATAGGAACGGCTCTTCTGGTCTGACTTGTAGGCTGATTCTTTTATTTCATTGTAAACAAATACAATGAAGGCACAAGGCCTTATGGTTTTGGGGAGGGGAAAGGGAGTGGTCTTGCTTTAACTATATTTTCTAAGGAAACCTAGCAAGCCACATTCGCCGACCCATTCAACAATAAAATGTATAATCACTCGTCCATCACCATGCACGCAGCAACCACCAAAATACCACATTTGCTCTATGAAAAAGTTCTACTTAAAACCCGAAAGTGGTGTATGATTTTATTTACAATGTATGTTTTTTTACAATGGATATGATGGAAATGGGAGAAAAAAAAATCGAAAATAAATATACACGAAAAACAAGGAAAAATTCCCCGTTTGGTTTCCCTCCCATCCCCTCTTCTATAAAATTGGAGGCCGACTGTTTTCCGGGCCGAAAAACCCGGAAACAAGCCGGACCTACCCTAGGTGGGACAGGAATCCTAATCTACAGAGGGAAAAGAAATAAAGGGTCGGGCTCGGTATGGGTCGATAGAAGTGGGTAATCTGATTTTTAACATATGAATGTTCAAGATCTTCAATAAAAGCGGACTGGGATACGGGTTGAGGTACAAAAATAATGGGGATGGGGAAGATCTTGAGTGCTAACGACTAAATGACGGGGACAATGACTCACAAACATACTGCTAACTAGCTTACAAGGGAACCCCCCCCCCAAAAAAAACCCTACTTACCAAGGGTGGGGTCCCTAAGGACCCGTACCGTAGACGCCATGGGCCGGCAGAGGAGGGAAGGATGACTCCAACTTAGCCCCCTTTCTTACGACCGGCTCGCTGCATTCACACACCTTTTGCTGAATGTTATGCGATCCAAGCGTTTTCTATCGCTTCTGATTTTGTCCTTCAGCTGATGCCGAAAATTCAAAACCAGATCACGATGAGAAAAGTTTGCATCGTCATACAATCCCTTGTTTCGCGTCGTCCAAATCACCATTCGGGCTACAGCTAGGATCGCGAGAAACACCATACGCTTCTCACCATGAAACGGAGGAAGAACGTTGTCTACAACGTAACCAACGTCGAGCAGCACGAGCTGTTTAGGTTCGATGCGAGCCGTCCACTCCCCGACGTGATCCCAAAATGGGCGGACTTGCTCGCAGTAGTAGAAGGCGTGCTCAGCCGTTTCTTCCAACCCACTGCCTCAGCGAGAGCAATCAGGCATGTCTGCCAGGCCTGCCTTGAAGTTCAAGCTGCGAAGGGACAACGCATTCCGAACAAGTCGCCAGGTGAGCGAGAACTCGGAGTTGTTCAAGAAGCTCGCTCCTGGCGCCCAATTCCAGTGAGAGCGGATCTCCTCCGACGTCCAGCCGTGCCGCTCGCTGAGAGGATCAGAAGCGGAACCCACCACTAATTCCCGATACAGTTCCTTCCGAGGCCATGAAAGGTCACTCGACCCAAGAAGGTTACGAAGGGCCTTTCGGCACTCGCGGACAAACAGTGCTTCGCCCAAAGGCCTACGTCGACCTTTGGGTCTGAGTTGAGGCGAGGAAAAGTCCGACTCGCCTTTCGTCTCCACACTGAGTCCCCCGTCAAGACTCGGCCCAGATATGCAAGTCTTTCAGCAAGCCAGTGGCTCTCCAGATCAGGCATACCCAGACCCCCGTTGCGTGTACGTTGGATACAGACCTGCCTACGGACCATCGGCCTTGCACCTCCCCAGAGCAATCTGGAGAGGGATCGTTGCAGTGCCAACCGATGTGCCTTAGGCAGAGGAAGTACAGCCAATCGGTAAAGGATCAAGGGGAAGAAGTACGCGGCGCACGCCTCCGCCCTGCCCTTTAAGGACAACCTCCTTGAAAACCAGATTCCCACTTGAGCATTCACCTTAGCATGTACTTCCGACCAATTTCGCTCCAGTTGGAGGTCGGGCCCAAACCACACCCCAAGGATGCGGATGGGTCCGCCACTCCAGCGAAAGGGCCCTGGAAGAGTATTGCTACCCCTCCAAGCACCGAGCCGCAAACCTTCGCTTTTGTCAAAATTGACCTTGGCCCCTGCAATCCGCTCGTACTCGACAACCGCCTCTTTCATAGCCTCTATATCCAGCCGGCGGGATACAAAGACTGTGATGTCATCAGCGAACGCGGAAACCCTTGCCGCAAGGCGGCCAACGAAAGGGATACCGCGCAGTGCCGGACATGTCCCCTCATCCCTAAGCCTGCGCAGGAAGGGCTCCAACGCGAGGACATAGAGAAGAGGAGACAGAGGGCAGCCCTGCCGGACCGAACGCTCGATCGCGATCACCTCCGAACGCCTTCCGTTCACCTGCACCACTGCCTGAGGGTTGTGGTACATCATGCTAATCCATCTGCGGAATTCTGGTTTGAATCCTGCAGTCTCCAAAACAGACGCCAAGAACCAATGGTCAACCCTATCGAAGGCCTTGGACTGATCTAAACTGATCAGCGCGGCTTCGGTGTCGTCTTTTATCCCCTCTAGGACCTCGCGAATCAAGTGCAGGTTGTCCTGGATCGATCTTCCCTTCACAGCAAAGGTCTGTTCGGGGCCGATCAGATCGCTAATGACAAGCTGTAAACGATTCGCTAAGACCCGGGCGAAAATCTAGGCTGATTCTTCCCAGACTGATCTCCGCTACTGCCATATATGGCAGATGGAACAGCTCATTATGTTGAAAAGGTAGGCGATACCCAACAATACTAATAATTCATGCACAATTATTTGGTTTCAAGCAACTATTTCAATCTAATGATTAATATTTGTGCTGTGGTATCATCCCAATTACGATACTCAATCGATGGAGTATGTTGGTACCATAAACAAATTGATAGACATTTTAACTACAACCTTTTCTAAACAAGATAAAAGGCTTTATTACAGACAACACTCATTTTTGAAACTCCATACCGCAAAAATTTTGTATTGATAAATACCCAGACACATTACACCGAAGATTTAACAAAAAATTTATCATAGATTTAAATTTTCAGGTGAACTCTTTTAACCCCCTTTCATTTTCGCCTGAATATTTTAATTGAACGGCTGGAGAAGAAGCTAGACGGCAATTACACAAGAATGTTGAGAGCAATATTGAATAAGTCCTGGACGTAACACCCCACAAAGCACCAACTATACGGCCATCTGCCTCCCATCACGAAAACTGTCCAAGTTAGACGAACCAGACACGCAGGACACTGCTGGAGAAGCAGAGACGAGCTCATATGTGATGTACTCCTATGGACCCCCACATATGGCCGAGCAAAAGCAGGACGACCAGCTCAAACATACATACAGCAGCTATGTGAGGATACGGGATGTAGCCCTGAAGACCTGCCTGAGGCGATGAACGATAGGGAAAAGTGGCGAGAGAGGGTCAGGGATATCCGTGCTAGCGGCACGACATGATGATGATGATGATGTATATATATATATATATACTATAATCCATATTTGCTGTTTTTCAACCTCAAATTAAAACGTGTAAATCATCGGAAGAGACGAAAATTATAATAATATTCTTCGCCGAATCAAAATTATAATGACAATTTAACCAGGTTTGAGTTTTCTTCCAGTTACATTATATATATATATATATATATATATATATATATATATATATATATATATCAGAATAACGTAGCCACAGAGTCAAATGCATTCGGTGCCTGTAATTTTCTCGATCTAAAAACCAAGTAGTTCTCCCAAGATGGCTATCTTTTTATATACTGTTTTATGGGACACGATGGGAAGAGTGATCTAGTTTCTGAAACATTATCGCAAAGACGTTCTTGTTTATACTGCATATTCATAGAAGTGTCTCTATTTATTTATTTATTCTATTATTTTTTATTTTCTTGTGTTTTTATTTATTATTTTATTCTTTTAAGAGTTTTATCACACTAGTGATAGTTGATGGTTTCGCATTGGACTTTAAGTGACAGCAAGTCTCCTCAAGTCTTCAGGACTCTTCTCAGTATTCTGGCCGATCTCAAGAATTCGGTTGTCTGGATGGTCTCTTCTTATCCTCTGTTTTCTAAGTCTACTTGTCCTTTTAAAAATCCTTTGGGGATTATTCTAAGGGTACCAATTACCGTTGTTCTCCTCTTCCCCTTCATTTTCCATAGCTTTTTTTAGTTCTTTCGCAAGGTCTATTATTATTATTATTATTATTCACTCATTAGAGCTTTTCACATCAGCGCCAGTTGATCGTCTTCTACTTGAGTTTGAGTGACAGCAAGTCTCCTCAAGTCTCCAGGACTCTTCTCAGTACTCTGGCCGTTCTCAATAATGCTGTCGTTTGGATGGTCTCCTCCTGTCCGCCAACTTCCTTTAGTAATCCTTTAGTTACTGTCCCAAACGCACCAATTACAATTGGTATAATTGTCACCTACATGTTCCACAGTTTTTTCAATTCCCTAGCAAGGTCGAGGTACTTATCCTTCTTTTCACATTCTTTCAGTTTTATTCTGTGGTCAGCCGGGACAGCAAAGTCGACTATTTTGCAAGTTCTCTTTTTTTTTTTTTTTTGTTGATTATTATTAAGTCTGGTCTTCTGGACAGGAATAGGTGATCCGTTTGTATGTCAAAGTCCCATAGGAGTTTATGTGTGTAATTTTCTAGGACAGGTGCTGGGTTGTGCATATACCATTTGTTAGTATGGTCAAATTTAAATTTCTTGCACATTTCCTAGTGGATCACCTTGCCGACCCAGTCGTGTCTCGCCTTATACTCTCTCTGTGATAATTTGCTGCATTCGCTTATTATGTGATTGATGGTTTCATCTCTGTCACCACATAGCCTGCATTTGCTATTTTGTTGAGTCTTATCTATTCTCGCTTTGATATGATTGGTTCTTACGGCGTTGTCTTGTGTTGCTATTAGGAGAGATTCTGTTTCTCTCTTAAAGTTTCCTTTTCCTAGCCATGTCCAGTTTTTGTCGTGTGAGATGTTGTTTATTAGTCGTTTAAAACGCCCATAGAGTTGTTTTCCTTCCCATTTTTGTTTCCTAGTTATTGTCATTCACTTGTTCATCGTGTTCTCAGTATCGTTTCTAGTGTCTGTAATGAGTCCTCCATCGTGTTTTTGTATAGTCTTTGAGTCGTTGTATCGATGCGTCAACGCTGTCTTCAATGCTGGCAAGTCCTCTTCCTCCGTCTTTTCTTGAAACATATCGTCTATCAACGTCGTCTCTGGGATCTAGAACCTTATGCATTGTCATACAATTTGAGAGTTTGTTTTTTTACTCTGGTTTTAACTGGTAGCTTTTCACTGAATGACACACAGTAAGTCTTCTCTTGTTTCTAAGTTTGAGTAGTGTAGCTCGATTTTTTCTCTGATATCCAATTCCTTCCATCTCTTTTTCAGGCCTTTGGGGTCCATTCCAAGTACTCTTTTTATTATTGGTATCACCTTCATGCTCTTTAACTTTTTTCAGCCCTCTAGAAAGATCCATATATTTGTTAAACGTTTTTGCTTTCATTTTTATTCTATAGCATTCTATTCTGGAACGGCAAAATACACTAGATGAACGATTTATCCGACCTCCCACCGTTCTAGGTTTGACACAAGGTCATTTTAGTATTGGGAGCAGGCACGAAGCGAGATTCAAATCCACGAGATGACAAGTTCTTTTTTTCTCTGTGCTTCTGGCCGGAATTGAGGGATCCTTATTTTATTTTATTTTTTTATTCCTGTTTATCATCATTTATTTCAATTTGTCTTTGGCTCCCCACAGCCGTATGCATAGGTATGCCCATCACGTGGAAGTTTCTTGGTCTGATGATCGTATAAGCGAGAAACTGACAGTCACCATTGCAGTTGACTCTACGTCTACGCTATCCAATATATATATATATATATATACTCCATCACCAACATTGAGCAGACTTTATTTATGGCAAACTACATTAAGAAAAATTTGGAAAGATTCCATTAAGCTTGTCTTAGAAGGATCCAAAACATCAAATGGCATTCTCTAATATCAGATGCCATTGTTCTTCAGTGACTAATACATCCAGAATTGATATGTTCCTCACACGGAATCAGGTGCGTTATTGCTCAGTCGGCTGGGGCTGTAGAATACACCGACTGCTTCACTACAGAAGGGTTAGACTCCCCCAATCTGATGGTAAGGTTCCAGTAATGCTGGAACTTTGAGGAATGCAGAGCACCTCTTTATTGCTATCGCTCCCTGGTTCACTCTGGCCCGAAGTGGTAGCACCTGATAGGGTCCTATCTATTAGTCAAATCGAACTAAACAACGTATTTATGCAAAACTGAATCGCTTGAAATAGAACTATTTTTGACATTGAAACTGCGTACTTATGCTAAACTGAACTGCTTGAAATAGAACTGTTTTAAATAGAACTAAACTGTACTTATGCTGAACTGAGTTGTTTGAAATAAAACTTTTTTGACATTGAAACTGTACTAATACTAAACTGAATTATCTGAAATTTGGCGTTAAAGGACCCGAAAAGAGTTGATACGCCGTAAAACCAACCAACCAACCAACCAGATGTATTTGGCTGGGTACTTTTCGTGGATGAGGGATTTTAGGTTAACTAAACAGTTTTTTTTTTTACTGTGAGTTTTAACGCGTCAAACGAGCGAGGCACATAGCTAAGAATCGTTTTCAGAATGTTGTCAAAAACAAGCCCAGGGCGCTCAATATTGACTTTGGCGGTTGCGAGATGACGGTAAATTGATCAACATGAAAGAAAATGATCTTAGAAAGCTGTAAAACATTTGAAACACAGAGGATCAAATACTCCATTTTGAAACGAGTTCATTGGAAACAGGACTTGGCAACTGTTTCGGACACTTTTTCTGAACATATTTGTAACATCGGCAGTTGAACTTTCAAGTCACGATGGCAAACAAATACGAGCTGATTTTACACAGGTCCTACCGGGCCAACTCACATGTAATTCGTGTCAATTTTGTAACGAAGTATGCGAGTCTACAGAAGGTCTGAGAAGCTGTTTAAGAATGCATGGAGTTGATATCAGTGTTAATGACAATTCTTTTGTTTGATTCATATGCGGTTGGGTTGGCATGAGTGAAGTTGACCAGATACTCTTTACGGGATTGAGAAGATTGCGTCCGTCTATAAAGAAGTGTCAGTTACTATATATATATATATATATATATATATATGAAAAAAAAATTCCGTTGGTCCAATAAGAGAGAAGAAAAAGAAATACTTTAAAATGAAGAGGTTCACGATTGAATTTGCTTTTAGTTTCTTTATTTTTCTTCAACACGTCTTTCTAACATTTTAAGTCGTCTTCAGGAAGTAAATGGTTGATCTTAGTGTTCCTTCTTGTTTTTTTTTTTTTATAGTAGTTATTGTGGTTCTTTTTATTTCCAGGATTTCTGTCTGTGAATGTCCACTTCGAGCTGATTGTCCGTGACAAACTTTGGTCTCTGCAGATGTTGTTTCTCTCTCTCCCCAATCACCCCCACTCTCTCTCTCTCTCTCTCTCTCTCTCTCTCTCTCTCTCTCTCTCTCTCTCTCTTATATATATATATATATATGGGGGAGTGAGAGCGAAGGAAAGAGAGAAAGAGTTATCTTCACTCGATTTGTGGAGTCGCATGGCAAGACTGAATCTTAAACATTAATTTTCTTCGCTAAGTACAAAATTGGAGGTATGGAAGCTTTCCTGAAACCATTCTTCAAATGATCCTCATCTATTACCAGCTTCATGACGCAAAGAGAAATATCCCAGGTACAGCAAAAACCTTATAACAATCTTATAGCTCCACGTCTACCTACCTGTTGATAACTTCGTATAAGTTGCTTCAATTCGTAAGGTTTAGTTTACATATTAAGGAAGAAGGCGAAAACTTGATCGATCGTGTAAGCAAATTCATCAAACAACTCTCCTGTTTACACAATCAGCGGACATGCATGCAACTTTGTGGCTAGTGGGAAATGTGATATGAGACACAGATGGTAACAATTTGGAATTCATGTATAAAAACTGACTTGGGAGTCTATCATATATATATATATATACGAGGATCATTAAATAAGTTTCAAGACTTTTTTCGTATGGGCACTTTTATTGATAGTATACACATGAAACTCTAGTCCCCTTCGAAGTAATCTCCTCCGGCTGCAATGCACTTGTACCGTTCCAACAACTTCTGCAAGGCCCCATCGAAGTCCTCTTGTGTGAGCGTGTCAATGACCTTCGTCACAGCCTCTTTCATCTCCTCAATTGTCTCATAACGATAGCCTCTGAGCTTAGGGAATAACCAAAAGTCACAGGGACCAAGGTCTCGACTATAGGGAGACTGAGGAACTGTCTTGATGCCCATCTTGGTCAAATAGTCTGTGACAAGGATCGAGTTGTGGACTGGTGCATTGTCCTGCTGGAAATGCCACTGACCCGATTTGAAGAGTGCTGACCTCTTCCCTAGGAATCTCTTCCTGAACTCCCTTAAAACCTCAACATAGTAACCCTAACCCTAACCCTTTGGCCAATCAACTCTGGTGTATTGACTTCCTTTACTCCTCCAACACCTCTCATCATCCCTCACAGACTCCCTCCTTTTCTTGAATCTCTCATGCCACCCAAAATCTGATGATCGATTCATGCAAGATGCTCCAAAAGCAGTCTGAAGCATTCCATACGTTTCTGTGGCATTTTTTCCAAGTTTAAAACACAATTTTGTTGCATATCGTTCTTCTAAAGTGTCTGATTGCATTTTTGAAATTCAACAGCTGTGACAATCAGGATTTAGTACTATTTACCAACCCCTCCGCTCGGGCAGGATATGACACAAGGTCAATTTTTAAGCGGAGTATAACAGGTTTGAATTCAGAGTTTTCCTTCTCTTAGACTAGTTGCCTAACCAAGGCTGAAGAACACAGTCTGTCCTACTATTTACCCATAGCTGGAGGGAGAATAATTGGATTCATACCTTTCCCAAGGGTATTAGTGCTATGTTAAATGCAATCAGTCTCGTCCAGGATTTGAACTCGTGTCGCCGTGTCCATTTCCTATGACGATAACGACTACACCACGGGCACCTCCTTAATCAGGATTTAGTAGGGTGTATTACAGTTCATGCTGTAGCAGTTGATTTGAACCTGAAATCATAAAAATTGGTCAGTCATCTCATAAGATATATAGCAATAACTTAGTGAAATTTCAAGAGTCTATGACAATTTTAAATGCCTATACTAAAGAAGTCTAGAAACTTATTGAAGGCACCACGTATATATATATATATATATATACATCGAGAAGATGATACAGATACTACACTGGGATCCATGCACAAATGCCTTAAATTTGAATATAAATTCCACAAGGAAATAAAATAATGAAAAATGAAGAATGCAATCAAGGGGGTTGAAGGGTTGCCTTTGATGATACATATTAAGCTGGCAATTTTTTCAATTATATCTTGGGAAAATCGTATGATTGGCAGCATCTTATTTCAAAAAACTTTTACCTTTCAAAAATTTTTATTTTTCAAGTCAATTATTTAAAAAGAAATAAAACCTGATAGAATACTGTACTCAGATCTGGTCACTAGAATAGAGACATGGAAATTGGAGTGTAGGGCATGCAAAGAAGAGTGACAAAAATAATTCAATTAGCAAAATATTACAGTTACTTGGAGAGATTAGAGAAATTAAGATTAACTACTTTACTAAAAAGAAGAATGAGAGATTATCTGATTTAATTTTTCAAAATGATTAATGGGATTTTTCATTATGATAGAAATTTTTTCGATATTTCTCATTGAACTGGAAATTTAAAAAGTTCAAAAACTAAGTCTACTAACAATTGTTTTTTTTTTTATTATTATTTGTTTGTTTTGATTTTGTTTTTGTTTTAGTTTTTTTTAATCTTGTTTTTAGTTTTTTCTTTTTTTTTTTTTTTTTTTTTTTACTCACAGAAAATATATTTTAAAACAAATTGTCTAATCAGATAAAAAATAGCAATGGTGTCGAAACTTTTAAGATGAAATGAGATGATTTCAGAAAAAATGGAAGGAAAAGAATTTAAGTGCGCGTTTTTGGGAACGATCGGATGAATTACTTACCAGAATTTGTTGTCTAGATAAAAATGTTGTATTAATGTATATGTTCTGTGCAAAGATTTTTGAAGATAGATGTGAAAAGATGGTAAAAAGTTGAGATGTCCAAGGAAGTATAACAAACAAATAAATGAATGAGAAGCAAACAAACACTAAACTCTGATCCTAAAAAAAAGTACTAATTCATTAGTAGATTTTGTAGCTATGCTAGAATATATATATATAATATATATATATATATATATATATATATATATATATATATATATATCTGTGTGTGTGTGTTTTCATCTCACACTTATTAATCATAAGTGTCTTCTACATTTCCATCTTCCGTGCTCTTGTGGTGGGCCAACTGCCCAGAAATGAAACGGCGCGTGTCAAAAAACGTCTTCTATGTTGCCCATCTAGCAGAAGCGCCACGCCTGATTGCCTATCTCCCTTGCAAAACAGTTTCTGTGGCAGTAAAAGAAAAAGAAAAAAGAAACAGTCGACAATTATCTTTGCTCATTTCATTAAGAATTAATAGAAAAAGTGCGGCAAGCAGACTGGGAAGGTGAAGACAGGATAGGATGGAGGGAGAAGAGCAGAGTGACCTTTTTTTTATAATGCTTTAACGTGCTATTTAAAAGACTTTGTGCATAGATAGATAGATAGATAGATAGATAGATATGAACAGACTTTGATAGATAGATAGATAGATAGATAGATAGATAGATAGATAGATAGATAGATAGATATGAACAGACTTAGATAGATAGATAGATATGAACAGAATGAAATAGATAGATAGATTGATAGATGCTAACAGAATGAAATAGATAGATAGATTGATAGATAGATATGAACAGAATGAAATAGATTGATAGATGCTAACAGAATGAAATAGATAGATAGATAGATAGATAGATAGATAGATAGATAGATAGATAGATAGATAGATAGATAGATATGAACAGAATGAAATAGATAGATAGATTGATAGATGCTAACAGAATGAAATAGATAGATAGATAGATAGATAGATATGAACAGAATGAAATAGATAGATAGATAGATAGATGCTAACAGAATGAAATAGATAGATAGATTGATAGATGCTAACAGAATGAAATAGATAGATAGATTGATAGATGTTAATAGAATGAGATAGATAGATAGATAGATAGATAGATAGACATGGACTTCTCCTCATGGACACACCAGTGTTGATTTAATAACAAAAAAATACATTCATTAGCTTTGTGCGAACACTGGTGTCGTTTAGAGGACTTGTTAAGAGCAATGGCTGGATGAATGGGGAGAGAGAGAGAGAGAGAGAGAGAGAGAGAGTTAAAGGAATCTTTGGTGTCGGTATGTCTTGATGATAATGATGAGGGTGCCACGCTTGTATAAGACAAAACTTATTTCGGAAATTAGATTAGTTTTAAAAAAAAAATATTTCATCAAACATTTTTTTCAAAATTTTTAATCGAACGGGAAATTTATTGTCAAAGTAGATTTCAAAATTAACCAATTGGATTTGGTGGGGAGTGGAGGGTTGCTCGAAAATTTCTTAAAAATTTGGGACAAATTGTTTGATCAGTTGTTTGATCATGTCCAGATTGCATTTTTAAAATTCACCAGCTGTGACAGTCAGGCTTTAGTAGAGTGTATTCCAATTCCTGCTGTAGCTGTTGATTTGAAGCTGAAATCATAAAAATTGGTCAGTCATCTCATAAGATGTATAGCAATAACATAGTGAATTTTCAAGAGTTTACGACAATTTTGAATGCCTGTACAAAAAAGTCTGGAAACCTATTGAAGGCACCACGTATGTTCTTAGCAAAGATTGTCTTTGATGTGAGAAGATAGTAAAAAAGAGAGATGCCTAAATAGACATAAGAAACAAATGAATAAATAAAAATTCTTAATTTCTAAAGGAATTGATTGGCACACACTGGTGTCTTCAATAATTTTTAGGAGTGTAAAAAAGCCTCGATACAAGAAAAAAGAAAAAGAAAAGAAAAAATGAAAATCGTAAAGAACAACCTCATTTACAAAACCTTATAGGGGTCTTCAATCATTCATACAAATAAACCGACTGAATCCTCTAGGGGAGTACAATAATTAGTGGGCACCATCAAACAAGTGGAGATAAAAGAAAAAAGAGAATCTCAGACGAACGAGAAAAATTCTCTTGACCAAACTCTACTGTGTAGAATCTCATTAAAGAGATAAACACTTGGACTGATCCTCTTGTAAGATACTCGGGACAAGAAATGAACTAGGGAAGAATTTCAACAAATGGACCAGAGGACAAGAAAGTTTGTTTTCACACCCAACAGATGACATAAGCAGACTCTATGCATCAAGAAAAGAAGGAGGAATAGGACTCGACAGATTTGAAGATAGCGTGGATGCATCAATACAAGGAGTCGAAGACAACACAAAAAAGAGCAAAGAAAGATTAATTACAGCGACTTGATACAACACAGACAGCATAATGTGAGAATTAAATTTTTTATTTATTTATTGCGGACTTTTTGTCCTCATCTTGGTAGTTTTAATAAATAAATAAAGAAATTAATTCTCAGATTAAGAAGCCTCGTCTCAAAATGCTTCCAATTAAAGACAAAGACAGCATAATGATCAACAGAACAACGAGAACTAGGAAATAGAAATGGGAAGATAGACAACTGTATGGATACTTCAAGAGACAAACTGACGAAATCTTGCACAAGAAGACTTGGATATGGCTAACAAAGGGAGATCTTTAGAGAAACCCAATCTTTTCTAATAGCAGCACAAATCATCGCCATAAGGACCATCTATGTTAAAGCGAAAATAGATAAGACGCTACAGAATTGCAAATGTGGATTATTTAGTGAAAGAGACAAAATGATTAATCACATAATAAGTGATTGCAGCAAAAATGTTTGATAATAACACAAATACAAAAAAGTTTGATAAAAACACAAATGCAAAAAAAAAACCTTTTGATTTGCATTAATATATCATTAATTTGAATACACAAACACCCATTAACCTATTTTGGTCTGTCTGGCTGTCTGCCTGTCTGCTCTCTCTCTCTCTCTCTCTCTCTCTCTCTCTCTCTCTCTCTCTCTCTCTCTCTCTCTCTCTCTTCGACTGCTGAGTGGTAAGACCACTACAAAAGGGGTGCTCTGGTTTTGACACAAAACTTCATCTGATGGTGAGGCTACAGTTCTGGAGAACTGGAAAGTGTAGAGTACTCCTACACAGTCATTACTCCCAGTTCCACTCTAACCCAGAGTGGTAGTAACTATTTGTGTCCCAGTTATCGCTCAGATAGATCTGTTGAAAAATTATTGATATTGAATAGGAGTACTTGAAACCATACGACTGTGTACAAATTATTTGTATTAGATAGGAATACTTGATATCGCATGTGTGAAAACAAATGATTATTGACAAATAAAAGAAAAAGTTCAAATTAAATAAAAATGAAATAAAACATTGAAAATTTAGTTATAACTGTAATCAAGCATTTAGAAATGAATCGAATTGTGGCATTAGATACCCCTTAAGGAGTTGATATGCCGTTAAAAATAAAGTAAACTAAACCTTTTCTCATGAATCAAATGAAGCTGTAATTGTTTCCAAAAAATTATTGTAAGTCACTTGAAACCCTATAACTGCAATCAAATTACTATTATCAAATAGAAATAATTACTTGAACCTATATAATTATTAGTATTAGATAGGAATACTTGAAACCAAAATTATTTGTATTATATAGGAATACTTGATATTGTATAACTATGTGAAAAAAAAACTCTTGAGAAACAACTACACAAAAAATGCAAATATAAATGTACAATGAACAGAGTTCTCTAATCCCCAGTGATATAATGACCCAAGAGGTGTTGAAATGCCGTTAAAATTAACCAATCAATGTCACACGTGCTTCTTCTCAACTTGTGATTCATTCTACTCAGACCGTGATCAAAAGAAACATCAACTAGTACGTCAGTGAATATTCATGGAATCAAAATTAGACGCTTGAGGAGGGGGGATCCCCTGAGGCTGTGGCTAACGTGCCAGACTTCGACATCGTAGTAAGCGAGTTCGAACTCCAGTCCCGCTATTATCGTTACTTTTGAACAATGATCAAAGGAAACGTATCAACCCCTCTTATTCCCCCAGTTATGGGGGTTAAATAGTACCATTACTGTTCTTTTACACGGATGGCTTTGGCATTAAATAACCCACGATGGTTGATATGCCATTAAACAAAGGAGCCGAAAGAAACCAAACGCTTTTGAGACTCTCCCACAGTATATTTTTAAGCTTATGTCAGATTATATCAATTAAGATCATTGAATATACTTCTTTTAATATACATTTCTGCAGTTAAATCATTTATTAAGGTATGTAAAACGTATTTTCGTTTTTTTTTTATCATTTCCGAATTCAGATGGAATCTGTGGCATGTTTATTGAAGCTTATGTAAGGCTGCTCTACATATGTTATCTTTTATACGGGGGAGTACTTAGTGTAACGGTTATTGAAATGAAATCGACAACCTGAGTTTAAATCCATGATGAAGCTGTTTAACTTCGCACTGTTATTGGTATGAATCTGTAAACAGTAGGCCAGACAGATTTTTTAGCCTTGGTCAGGTAACTTGTCTATGAAAAGGAAAACTTGATAAATGTCTCGGTATTTCACGAGGTGAGCTAGGCAACCAGACCATTATTAGTGAGTTCGTCTCTCACTGGGTGTTCCATACCTCTGGCTTTGAGCTAAACTAAGTTAAACTTTGTAAATGTCTTGGTAATTCATGGGGTATAATGATTAGCTTGCGAGGCATTGTTAGTGAAATTGTTTTTCACTTGGTACCCCACACTTCCGGTCCTCTGTTGGTAAGATCAGTGAATGACAGCAATAGTGTTATTTTAAAATAGACAATCTCATTAAATTGTTTGGGAGCTAATAAATTTGTTTCTGAAAAGGTTTTATACACACACACACACACACATATATATATATATATATATATATATATATATATATACAACGTGTTTGTGTGAAGCCGTATGCGTGCGCATGCAACTATGTGTTCGTATCTGTCTGAGAATGACTTCACGGACAAGCGTTTCAACGTGTGTGTGGAGGATTAAATGCCTTTAGCATTTGTGCAAATGCGGGGATCGTTTAACCGCCATGTGCATTTCCTCTCTGTACAGTACCTCCCCTCTCTTAGCACACTCCTCTTCCAACTGCTAAGCCCCTCTCCGCTCAACGAGCCGACGTCATGTCTCTGTTGAATCTATCAAGCCAGAGGTGAGGCGATGGTGTCGGGGAGAGTTTGTTGCATGTTTCCTAATGCCATGAACTGTTTGCCAAAGTGAATGTGCCAAAGGCAGTATCAAGCAAGTTTTCCAGAACTGCCAATGTCGATTCCTTTGTTTACAGAACGATTTTAAATGGACATTTGTAACGTCATTAGCGACTAATGTGATTTATATCAGGAAGAAGGGGGCGGAAGTTGTCTTTTTCTCCGACCGGAAATTACGCAAAAATTCCTTTTCTTCTTTTTTCTTTTTTGTTTTTTTTTTTGTTTTTTTTATTATTCTGATAAATTTTGTTCTATGTACTTTGTATAAAACATTTGTAAATAATAAGATTCTTCCTATAGAGAATATTATTATCCTTCAACACCAATTTCTTCGTTTCTCATATTACTTTCTAAATACGACTAAGTAAATATTTTATTGCAAATGTTTTACAATAGAAATGCATTGAAACAACGAAGGGATTGTCTGTGGTCAGGAATTAATGCAAGCAATAATAGAATCAGACTATTATAAATCCATGGCTCATTAGCCTAGTAGGTAGAGTGTTCGCCAATGATTCGGGAGACCTGTGATTGAATCCAGGTCGAGTCATACCAAAGACTTTAAAAAAGGTACTTGATACCTCCTTGCTTAACACTCAGCAATATAAGGTACGAATGAAGGGTAAAGTGGAGCAATCCAGGGTAAGGAGTAGTGCCCTACCCTACATGTCGATGTAGTAGCTATTGAAAAGGGAGCCGTCTGGTCGCCCTCGACTACGGTCGCCAACTTACTTTACTCTTATTATAAATATGCAAATATATAATAAAAGATTTTGCAATAGAAATGCACGGAAAATTAGAAAGAAAGGGATTGTCAATGGTCAAGAATCAATACAAGTTTTACAAAGAGAATAGTTTTATTATAAATATAATCTAAATGCATTACTGATGATTTTACTAGAGAAATGCATTGAAAATCAGAAAATATTGTCAGTGGTCAGAAATTAAGGCAAACATTATTAAACAGGGCTATTATATGTTTTATATGTAAATACATTGAAAATCATGAAAAAAGAGATTGTTTGTGGGCGGGAAATAGGGCAACTTTATTGGTAAAATACGGCTATTACATGAATAGTTTAAATGCAATTAAAATTTTAAAATGGATTCTTAATGGTCCGGAACAACAGTAACAACAACAACAACAACAACAATAATAATAATGATAATCAACAAAAAAAAAAGAAAATCTGCAAAATTGTCGACTTTGCTGTCCCGGCTGACCACAGAAGAAAACTGAAAGAATATGAAAAGAACGATAAGTACCAAGACCTTGCTAGAGAATTGATAAAACTATGGAACATGAAGGTGACAATTACCAATTGTGATTGGTGCTTTTGGCACGGTAACTAAAGGATTATTAAAGGGCCTGGAAAATTTGGAAGTTAGGGGCGAGTGAAGACTTGCTGTCACTCAAACTCCAGTGAAAGACCATCTGCTAACTCTGATGTGAAAAACTCAAATGAGTAATAATAATAATGATAATAGTAATAATATCATTGATGTCCCGGCAGACCTCAGAGTAAAATTGAAGGAAGGCGAAAAGAGAGATAAGTACCAGAACCTTGCTAGAGAACTGAAAAAAAAAATAAAACATGAACATGACGGAGATACGAATTATAATCGGTGCACTTAGTACAGTCAGCAAAAGATTGGTAAAGGGACTGGAAGAATTTGAAATAAGAACACGAGTGGAGACCATCCAAAAGACAGAACTGTTAAAATCGGTTAGAATACTGAGAAGAGTCCTGGAGACTCAAGGAGATTTGCTGTCACTCAAATTCCAGTGAAAGACCATCAGCTAATACTGAAAGGAGTAAAATAATAATTATGGAAAACTAATTGATAGTGCTTACATATGTACAGGGAAGGAGCTTTTGAGTAAATTTTGGTAAAATAAAACCGGTTTTGTTACATTATATATATATATATATATATATATATATATATATATATATATGTATGTATTATTCGGTCCTGTTAAACTGAAGTCGGGAATAATTCCGTCAGGACAAAAAAAATCATTCAACTATGAACATTTAAATTTTCCTGGTAAAGAGCTCAATGTAACTGACACCACAGAGCAATAATTTCTTTAAGAAAAACAAAAAAACCGGTCACATTAGGATTATAAATTTATTTCCATCCTGTTATTGGTATTAATATGAATCAATAACACCAAAAATAACAGGACTTCTTCAGATCTAATGGATAAAAAAATTCAGAATAGACACGGGAAGGAAGGATGGAAGGGGGTAGAAGATGAGTGAAGGGTTTCCTCCTCATTTCGCCTGTTATTTTTTGGTGTTATTGATTCATATCAATACCAATAACAGGATGGAAATAAATTTATAATCCTAATGTGACCGGTTTGTTGTTTTTCTTAAAGAAGATATATATATATATATATATATATATATATATATCACTATGCTGGTTCTCTCTCTCTGTCTCTCTCTCTCTGTCTCTCTCTCTGTCTCTCTCATTTGTCACTCCCGACGATTAATTTAAAAAAAAAGGAATTATTAATGGTCAAGGATTTTGCAAGTATTATTAGAGTATCATTGGCCTAGCGGTTAGAGTGTTAGCCAATTGCCCGAGAGAGCGTGGTTCAATCCCTGGTCGAGTCATACCAAAGACTCAAAAAATGGTACTTGATGCCTCCTTGCTTAACACTCATCCTAAAATATGGATCAAGGGTAAAGTGGAGCAATCCAGGAAAAGAAGTAGCGCCTTTCCCTACACCTTGGTGTAGTAGCTATTGAAAAGGGAGCCTTCGGGTCACCCTTGACTACGGTCACCAACTTTACTAACTAGATGTAAATATATTGCTAATGATTTTATTATAGAAATACATTGCTAATAGCTTTACTATAGAAATGCATTAAAAATCAATAAAAAAGGGATTGTCAATAGTCAGAAATTAATGCAAGCATTACTGATTATTTTTGTTTCTTGTTTGTTTGTTTTTTTTTTTGTTTTGTTTTTTTGTTCATATATATATAATCATTTAACTCGGGATTGTGAATTATATATGATGTAATACGTCATCGATCACAGAGTTTAGAAACGGGTTTTGAGCCCGAAGCCAAGTACCTGCGGAGGTTATAATTCGAGCAAGCCTGTGAAATGTATAAAATAGAATTTGGCCCCAAATCTGCATATTGGTTTATGGGTTATCATTAGTTTGAAATTACTTCTCGATTTTAGAGAGTGGCAGTCAAATCAGAGAAACATACGGGCATATTTTGTGGGGTCTTAACGTTTAGAAGCTTCTTTTGAGGTGGGGGGGGGACTTCAACATCAAATAAAGAAAATGTCAATAGTTTCTACTGTCTTATGATATGACTCTTGGAAACCCCTAAAAGGTTCGGTCTGATCTAATTAAAACAACAGCAAAATAAACATGGGTATTTTAAACCATATAAAACGTCTTCAACAACTCCATCACCTAGGATCACGTGATAACCTTTTGATATACCCCAAAATATTTCTGATAGTGAAGTGCTCAGCGTTTTTTCTTTTTAAATGTTGAGTTAGTGAAGTTCGATCCTCACTGAGTGCCGCGTAACTTGGATACTCTTTTTTAGGAAGTGACCTCGGGAAGTGACCCTCTTAGAAAGTGACCTTCTCCGGAAAGGACCTTCTCGGGAAGTGATTCTCTCGGGAAGTGACCATTCTGTTTGTTTATAACAAGAGTTGTCCTAATTCTATCAGGGTTCTCCTTTTTGTGAACTTGGTGGTAGGTAAGATATTTACTCGAGTCACCACTCACACTAAAGACCAATATTAACCTTAGTATATCCGTGATAAACTAGCATTGAACAAAATAGATGGAAAGACAAAATAAACCCATTTACACACACAAGAACACATACAGATGACATTACCAAGAAATAACACATAAACGTGTCCTATGGCAGAATTATACACATTATGTACAATGAGCAAGCAGTATATGAAAAAGGTACAAAAATGGTTATTTGAAAAACATGTGTAATATAGTCATGTGGCTTTATCGTTCCCAGGTAAAGTTAGAGGCAACGTCTTTACTGTTTAAAGAACAGAGGCAAATAGAGGTTGATAAAGTGTTTCTCAGGGTCATATGTCCTACAGTTTCTACAAGGGAGATAATTATTTATTGTATCCATGCAACCCTAACAGGAGGCGCTTTCGACATCCGGCAATTAACCTTGCCTTTACTCTTTTAGACAAGGGGGTTAATCAGGTGTCCCAAACCTTTCCAGCCTGCGACCCATAAAGCTTAACTCAGGAGGGTCAAGGAGTCGCAATCTTAAAAGATTAGAAAAAAAAGCTAGATTCACAAGGTAACAAGTATAATTTATTAATGAGACATCTGATGTTTGTAATCTCTCAAAGATATAACATCAGAGTTAAATGAAGAGGTTGAAAAAAGGAGCTCATCGACTAAGTGATGATTTGCCGGTTACGAATGCAGTGTGCTGTAAGCCGGCTTCCCTTTTGAGAACAATTATTCACGGCAGTATACAGTGCCAAACATGCTTATTACTTGTTGAGTGTGGGTGTTAAGATTAGGGAATTGTCCAGATTGAAGGATGGGATTATAATTGCAATCGAGGAATATGACGAGCAAGAAACTTGGACTTCAAATCTTCTGAACCCTAAAGTTTCATCTGAATTTATTATAGTATTTCTTCAGAGTTAACAAAAGGAAAAGCGAAAATATTTTAAGTTGGAGAAACTGATTTCATGTCAGCAAAAAAGCAAGCAGATACAGAGCAAAGCTCACAGATAAATGGCAAACAGAAAAAGATGACAGATGAGCAAAGTGAGACTGTTTGATCTTCTTCATAAGAGATTCTCTGAGGTGGAGCTTCAACTCAAATGCTGAAATACTTGTGTGTATCTGACAATATAATAAGAACAAATTCAAATCACGACAGAATCTAGCGGACCGCAACGAATGGTCCTCGAAGAAAATTGGGTGAAAGACCACTCAGCTGAGTCTCGAATGCTGGATATGGCCGGCGAACCTGCTGGTTGGGGACCCCTGGAAGGATAGATCGATGGCACTGGAATAATTATTAGCTCCACCAAATTTTTTTCGGATTATGTATATTTTTATTTGGTATCTAAAATCGAACCAGTCTTTTCTTAGCCAATAGTCTATCTAACTTTTTACCAAACGAATAAACTTGGGTAACGTTCCTTCACTGGTCCTGTAACCTGGTTTGGAGGTAGTGGGGGTGTTATTCATGTAGTATGTTTTGGGCAAGAATTACTTGGTGCTGCCCATCCTTCTTCATGTCTATTATTGGTTTGAATTCAGAGTTTTCCTTCTCCTTGGTCGATTTCTATACCAATGCCTGTCTGCCCTATCATTTACCCATAGCTGTAGAGAGAATAGTTGAATTCATATCTTTCCCAAGGGTGTTGGCGCTATGTTCAGGATTTGAACACGGCTACCTGAATTCACTTCCTACGACGATAACCGTTACGCCACAAGCGTTTCAGTTAGAAGAAAATATTCTCACTTTTGATTTTATTTTTTTATTTTGGTTATTTTGCTTCCTGCAAAAGTTGGAATTGGTGACCAAAAAGAAAACCTCACCGTTGTTTTTGAGTTCTGCTACCATCGTCATGGTGTAGATCTGAAGAAAACCAAAAATAACGATCCTCTTTGAAGATGGTTAGAAAATGCTTATCTTATACGTCGCCCTTTTTATTTTATTCAAATGGAACTTTTTCGCATTTCTAGATGGAAGATGTTCTGCGAGGAATGACCTTCAAACAAAAGTTCGGTGGACTTTTTGAGACTTCTTCATATTGATTACGAAAACATAAAAACAGCTACATAACAGCAACACCCTGTCAGCCAGATACAGACGAATACATTTCAGATATATTTATACGAACTGAAACGATAAAAATAGCGACGCGGAAAAGAGAGAGAGAGAGAGAGAGAGAGAGGAGTGTGTGTGTGTGTGTGTGTGTGTGTGTGTGTGTGTGTGTGTGTGTGTGTGTGTGTGTGTGTGATTTCATATCAGTGTTGGGACTGAATTCGTGGGAATAATAATAAAAAACTAATAAAAATAACGTTTACTTATATTTGGTTTTCAGATAATTTACGAGAAAGCATACCAAGCAAATACAAAATATTTTTTTAACCCTGTTACCATTTTAGACCTTCACGACATTCATTTGTATATAACACGCACTCATGTATAACACTCACCCCTAACTTTGAACTACGAAATTCTGGGGAAAAAAAATTCTTGTGTATAAGACGCTTTGACTTTTTAGAATTTTTACCAGCAAAATTTTGGATAAATTTAGCATTTGTTCAAGTTTTTATTAGTTTGTACAGACGAAAAATAAGATTTTTTTATAGTTTATATAATGTTTTAAAGCACAAAATTTACACAGTATTTAGAATAAATACACAGACTTGTTCACACCAAAATGCAACAAGCTTGGAGTGAAAATGAGTTCACATGAGGAAAAAACAAAATTATAAACAAATACATTTTAGTAGATATTTCTTTGTCATTTCTTTTAGACATTCTATCATAAATATGGTGAAGCGTGTGACCTGAAACATGTATAATACACCCCCAAACTTCTGGGCGGGAAAATTTGTAAAAATAATGTGTCTTAAACACAATTAATGACGGTAATTTTAGCTTGATTTTCTTTCCTCTTAGTTGCACTTTTTAAAACTTACTCGGGCCGTAAATGTACGACAATAAGGAAATACCACAAATTGGACAAAATCAAAGATTAACTCTCAGTAAAATTAAAGCTCTTCATATGAATTGAGCACTCTGGTATCCGGTAAGGCAAAATGTAAACAAGCGAAAGTTACTATATAATGCCTTATTATTCCCGAGCTGACGTATGTCGACTGATGATTGAGCGGTAAGATACTAAGTCTAACGTAAAGTTGCGTAGGTTTCAATCCCAGTTTGAAGAATCCTGCGTGTCTAGCCACACTGATGAGTTGCGATACAACGAAACAGTCTGATTGTGGATGACAATATATATATATATATATATATATATAAGTTAAAATCTTACTATGATTTAATATATATATATATACATATATATATGTTAACTCTCAGTAAGATTTTAACTTATATATATATGAAGAAAGTAGAAAAACAGAATGATCCAAATTAGATGAATTTATTTTGAGGTAAAGCCTCCTTTAAACGTTTCGGTTTTAATAACCTTCATCAGGACTTTGGTATCATGTGAATTATTCACACAGTGATGGATACTTGTCCAAATAACAAGAGCAAATAAGATGTTTACAACGAAAAGGGAAAGTCCTGATGAACGTTATTAAAACCGAAACGTTTAACGTTGGCTTTGCCTCAAAATAAATTCATCTAATTTGGGTTATTCTGTTTTTCTTCTTCCTTCATACCGTCGGATTCAGATCCATATTTACTTCCATACCGTCCTTTAAAAAAAAAACAGATACCAAATACATTCTTACACGATATCTAATATGGATGACTTCAAAACGATCTGTAAATATAAAAACTTACCTATCTCTGCATATTTCTCTAAAAACTGGAGGACTTTTCTGATCTCTTAAAAATCCAACATTTTCAAAAATCCTTCCACCTGTCAAACCCGTACTTAATACTTTTAAATTAAGAACACTAAATACACGTTTATCTCTTTTTCATTCGATACATTTTATTTGCCCCTGTTATCTCGACAAGTAGCTATCGCTGTGTGAACGATTCTCATGATATCAAAGTCCTGATGAAGGTTATTAAAACCGAAACGTTTAACGTTGGCTTTACCTTAAAATAAATTCGTCTAATTTGGATTATACTATTTTTCTATTTTTTTCATACTGTCGGATTCGGATCCATATTTACTTCCCTATATATATATATATATATATATATATATATATATATAGACTTATATATATATATATATATATATATATATATATATATATATATATATAAGAAAGTTTGATTAGATAGTAGAGACGCATTTTCTTAATATAATTTTATTAGGATTCTTTCAAGTTTCCTGATGAGTGTTTTGATTTTAGGTTGAAGTTGGTAGATGAATTCACCAAAATTGTCCCAAGTGCTTTCCGACCTTTCATAGGCCATCATCAGGGGTTGCTTGCATGTGTAAAGAGTTTTTTTTTTGTTTTGTTTTTTCAGTTTATTATGAGATTACAAAAATTACAACTCCAATCTAAAACCAAATGAAACTTGAAAGGGTCCTATTAAAATTTTATAAAGAAACTGTGTCTTTATTATTTAATCAAACATGCTTAAATGAAGGACCTCTGCCCAACTACACACACACATATATGAAAAAACAAAATATTCTGAAGATGCACTAATATATGTATGATAGTATGCCAACGTAAACGTTTTTTTTTTTTTTGTTTGACCATCATCAGGGCGATGTTGGAATGCAATGTATCATTGGAAAATTATTTTCAAATGAAAAATTGAAAACTAAAGAATAAGAAAAGTCTTAGCTTTCTAAGATCGTTGATGATGCTCAGTTTCAAAATGTGGTGACGTAATTAACGTTCGAAAAATCTTTCAGAATCGAAATACGCATTTGCATTAGATTAAAATTTTCTTTACAAAAAAAAACAAAAAAAAACATATTTTAGAAGAATTAAGATTTTTTTTGAATTTCAAAAATAATGTCTTGAGGTTAAGTTAAGAAATTTTTGAAAATTTTTCTTATTTATAATTTTCATTTAAATTTTCTAATTTTCTATTTTAATATTAAATAAAATAACGTATTTGTTGTGCTTTGTTGTCAAAATCTACTTTGGAAAATATTTTCATTATAAATCAGATCGAAACTATTAAAAGTAAAAATAATTTATAAAGAATTTAATAAAAACTAATTTGAATAAGGAAAATAGCAAATATTTAAAACTAATTTAACTAAATAAAGAGATAAGTTGAAAAAAAAAACGGGTCTTTATTTAATGGTATTATAATTAGAAATGATTTTAGATTCTACAATCGTTCTGTGTTGTCTATTATATATATATATATATATATATATATATATATATATATACGAGGATCATTAAATAAGTTTCCAGACTTCATTCGTATGGGTACTTTTATTGATAGTACACACATGAAACTCTAGTCCCCTTCGAAGTAATCTCCTCCAGCTGCAATGCACTTGTTGTACCGTTTCAAAAACCTCTGGAAGGCCCCATCGAAGTCCTCTTGTGTGAGCGTATCAATGACCTTCGTCACAGCCTCTTTCATCTCCTCAATGGTTGAATTCATATTTTCCCCTCGAGGGTATTGCCGCAATATGAAATGTAAACCGCCTCGTCCAGGATTTGAACTCAGGTCACTATATCTATTTTTTACGAAGATAACCGTCACACTCTGAGCGCCTCCGATTTTAGATTTAAAAAGAATATATAAAAGATTTAAAAATATTTAAATTACTATTGAACATTTGCAGCAGAACTTTGGTGGTTTACTATTTACAAACAGAAGAGAATAACAAATGAAACATTTATTTTCTTAAAATAGTCTCCTTGCTATTCAACAGGATTATTCCAGTGAGTTTTCCACTGGTCGAAGCATCACTGAAACTCTTCGTCATATTCATTTAATGGGTTCTGCATCCTCAAATCTTACCTTTGAGATGAATTTTCAGTTTATGAGACTACTGAGCCAGAACCAGTGAGTTTAAAAAGTGCTGTACTTTCACAAGTGGCCCTGTCAGCTGGGGCCGTAGAATACACCGACTGCATCTCTGCAGAGGGTAAGACTTCCCCCACCAACGTGTTTCCTGGATATGATACTAAACAATACTGGAGCTTTAGGGAATGCAAAGTACCGCTTCATTACCATTGCTCCCAGGTCCACTCTGGCCCAGAGTGGTAGCACCTGATAGAACTAAACAGTGTATTTGTGCTAAACTGAATTGCTTGAAATAGAACTGTCTGGACATTTAAACAATGTGTAAACAAAAAAACTATACTTATACGAAACCGAATTGTTTGAAACTTTTATGAAAATGACTTAATTCGACGTTAAATGACCCGAAAAGGGTTGAAGCGCCGTAAAAACAACAACCAACAAACTTTTACAATATTGTGTTTCACTAAAAGATTTTTTTTTAATTATGGTATTTTCTTTTTCAAATTGGCACTGACTGGTCGAACAAATAGTCTAGACGGGCAGACATCATCACTTTATGGTACTATTTGCCAACCCCTCCGCTCGGGCAGGATATGACACAAGGTCAATTTTTAAGCGGAGTTTAACAGGTTTGAATTCAGAGTTTTCCTTCTCCTAGACTAGTTGCCTCACCAAGGCTGAAGAACCTAGTCCGTCCTACTATTTACCCATAGCTGGAGGGAGAATAAGGGGGTTCATACCTTTCCCAAGGGTATTTGCCCGAAAGTGAACGTAATAGCGCGACTGGAGTACGAACTCGCGTACTACGATTCCGCAGTTCATCGCTTTAACCATTACACCACGAGGACACCCCTTTAAAAGTGCTGTACTTTCACAAGTGGCCCTGTCAGCTGGGGCCGTAGAATACACCGACTGCATCACTTTATGGTAAAAGTTTCTCAGTTGCGTAAACGTCTTCTTTGAAAAATAGAATTTTGAATTCAATATTTGAAATATTGAATTTTGAATTCAAAATAACTTAAAGGTTAAGTCTAGATACTTTTTGATAACACCTCATGTCTATCATCCCGCCAAAAGTAAAATTCAAAATTTACATGAGAATTAAAGGTTTGGTTTAGTTTGATTTGACTTGGTTATTTGGTTTAATGGCATATCAACCGTTGTGGTTTATTCAATGCTAAATATTGTTTACACAAATGTATTAGAGCTCATTTGTTTGCTCACAGTTAGATTGTTCCAGTAATTCCTATCAAACCCGAATAACTCTACATTATATAAATCATTTGTCTGTACACTGTTTAAATGGTTTCAAGTATTCCTATCCAATACAAACAATTCTATTTAATATTAATCATTTGTTTGCACACAGCTAAATGGTTTCAAGTATTCCTATACAACACAAACAATTCTATCAAATATTAAACATTTGTTTGCACACAGCTAAATGGTTTCAAGTATTGCTAATACTAATAATTCTATTTAATATCAATCATTTGTTCACACACAGTTAAACGGTTTCAAGTATTCCTATTCAACACAAACAATTCTATTTAATATTAATCATTTGTTTGCACACAGTTAAATGGTTTCAAGTATTGCTATTTCAGCGCAAGTGACTCTCAGCCACCACTTTTTAGTAATTTTATAATAAAAACGGTTGGATACTTGTTTTCCACAATCGTAATTTGAAGAATACGGTTGGATCAATTATATTGATGCTTGATATGACTTCTATGACTGCCTGTCTCGTCCAGTAAGAGCCAAAGTAGAATGTTCAGGTCGAGAAACCACCCATAGCCAACAAGTGGTTTCGTTAGGGTACGGGAAACCCCCCCCCCAGCCTTTGTGCAGTTGGTGTATTCTACAGCCTCAGGTCGGAAGAAATAAAAAATCTTAGTCATCTATTTCGAATCTTTCGTTATGTAAAAATTGGGCCTTTACAAAAAAAAACTTAGTCCAGGATTTGAAATCATGTTGCCGTGTCCATTTCCTCTGACAGTAAACCATTACACCACAAAAGCCTCCATAAAACACGTATTATATTTGCTAACAAACAACATTTAACAAGATTATGATCATATGTAATTTGCATAAGGATTTCGGTTCTTTGGGTTTTATGGCATATCAACTTTTGTAGGTTATTTAATACCAAATTCATTTTTATGAAAATAGTTCTATTTCAAACAATTCAGTTCAGCATGAGTACACAGTTTGATTGTCAAAATCATTTCTATTTCAACTTATTCAGTTTAGTCAAACAGTTCTAATTCAGCTAATTCAGTTTAGTATAGGTAAAGATTTTGTTTACACACAATTAAATGTCAAAACAGTTCCATTTGAAACAATTCGGCTTGGCATAAATACGCAGTTTAAATGCAAAAAACAGTAAAGTCAAGAAACCATGGTTTAGTTCTATTTAACCCATACATAGGACCCTTATCAGGTGCTACCACTCTGGGCTAGAGTGGACCTGGGAGCGATGGCAATGAAGGAGTACTCTGCATTCCCCAAAGCTCCAGCATTACTGGAACCTCACAATCAGATTGCTTTTAGTGTTATAATCAGGACACTTGTTGAGTGGGGTCTTACCCCTCTACAGAGAAGCAGTCGGTGTATTCTACAGCCCCAACCGACTGGGAAGGCATGAAATTTTTTACAAAAAGTTTATATAAATAATTGAGCTGTATTATTTATTTTTCATTTTATCTTTTTCATCTTCATATAATTTTTGTGGATATATACGAGGGGCATACGATAAGTTTCCAGACTTTTTTCGTATGAGCACTTTTATTGATAGTACAGGCATGAAACTCTAGTCCCTTTCGAAGTAATCTCCTCCGGCTGAAATACAGTTGTTGTACCGTTCCAACAACTTCTGCAAGGCCCCATGGAAGTCCTCTTGTGTGAGCGTGTCAATGACCTTCATCACAGCCTCTTTTATCTCCTCAATTGTCTCATAACGACAGCCTCTGAGCTAAAGGAATAACCAAAAGTCACAGGGAGCAAGGTCTCGACTATAGGGAGGCTGAGGAACTGTCTTGATGCCCATCTTGGTCAAATAGTCTGTGACAAGGATGGAGTTGTGGACTGGTTTATTGTCCTGCTGGAAATGCCACTGACCCGATTTGAAGAGTGCTGGCCTCTTCCCAAGGAATCTCTTCCTGAACTCCCTTAAAACCTCAACATAGTAACCCTAACCCAAACCCTTTGGCCAATCAACTCTGGTATACTGACTTCCTTACTCCTCCCACGCCTCTCATCATCCCTCACAAACTCCCAGGCTTCCTTGAATCTCTTATTCCACTCAAAAACTGATGCTCGATTCATGTAAGATGCTCCAAAAGCAGTCTGAAGCATTCCATACGTTTCTGTGGCATTTTTTCCAAGTTTAAAACACAATTTTATTGCACATCGTTCTTCTAAAGTGTCAGATTGCATTTTTGAAATTCACCACCAGTGACAATCAGGCGTAGGGTGTATTCCAATTCCTGCTGTAGCTGTTGATTTGAATCTGAAATCATAAAAATTGGTCAGTCATCTCATAAGATGTATAGAAATAACATAGTGAATTTTCAAGAGTCTATGACAATTTTAAATGCCAATACGAAAAAGTCTGGAAACTTATTGAATGCACTTCGTATATATATTTTACGTCATTGTGGTGTAAGCATAAAAGATATTCGGAACTTTTTAACTCTGCAGCTTTATTTGTTTATTTAACTGTAACAAGATAAAAATTCTCGCTGTATTTTCTTTTTCATAACATTTTTACAACAAAAAGGAAAATTCAATTTTCGGACATTCCCTATTGATTCATTTTTGACTAATTCAAAATCAGCCCAAGTCGTCTGCATATCTGCAGAGGGGTAAGACCCCTTCCCCGCAATTCTAAGTGAGTTTCCTGGATATGGCTCTAAATTGCATCTGATGAAGATGCTCCAGTTCTGAAACACTGCGGAAGGTGGAGTACTCCTTCATTACCATTACTCCCAGGTCCACTCTGACCCGGAGTAGTAGTACCTGTTAAGGTCCCATCTACGGGTCAAATAGAACTGTTTCACTATTCGATTGTGTGCAGACAAATGAATGATGTTAAATTGAATTGCTAGTGTTACATAGCGATGCTTGAAACCATTTAACTATGTGCAAACAAATGAACTCAAGCTCATTTAAAATGTTATCTTAAAACTATTCGTTTACAGATCATATATATTTGATATAATTCTGTATAAGCAGGATTAGGCATTAAATAATCTACAAGGGTTGATATGCCATAAAACCCAACCAACTTAACCAACATAATTTAAAACGATAACATTTAATTTCATTTTTAATGCGCAGATAGTACAAATATGAGGGGACGTAATAGCTAAGGTGGTAGAATTCAACCTCAAAGGAAGCGAGTTCGAACTCAAGTCACGCTATCACGTTTTCTTCTGGACTAATAATATCCCTGCGGGGAAAGGCATGAACACCGTTATTCCCCAGTAACTATGGGTGAATAAGTATCACCACTGTTTTTCTGCAAGGGTGGCATTGGCATCTCGGTGTAGCAGCTATTGAAAAGAGAGCCTTCGGGTCGTCTTCGACAACGGTCATCCAACTTTACTTACTGGGAAAGGAGTGGTGCTCTCCCCTACACTTCGGTTTAAAAGCAATTGCAAAGGGAGCCTTTGTTCACACTCGACACCGGTCATCCAACTTTGCTTACAGGGAAAGGAGTGGCGCTATCCCCTACACTTCAGTGTTGTAGCTATTGCAAAAGGAGCCTTCGATCGACCTTGATTACAATCAGCCAACTTTACTTACAGGGAAAGGAGTGGCGCTCTCCCCTACACTTCAGTGTAGTAGCTATTGCAAAGGGAGCCTTCGGTCGCCCTTGACCACAATCTGCCAACTTTACTTACAGGGAAAGGAGTGGCGCTCTCCCCTACACTTCAGTGTAGAAGCTATTGCAAAGGGAGCCTTCGGTCGCCCTTGACCACAATCTGCCAACTTTACTTACAGGGAAAGGAGTGGCGCCCTCCTCTACACTTCGATGTAGTAGCTATTGCAAAGGGAGCCTTCGATCGCCCTCGACTCCGGCCATCCAACTTTACTTACAGGGAAAGGAGTGGCGCCCTCCTCTACACTTCGATGTAGTAGCTATTGCAAAGGGAGCCTTCGATCGCCCTCGACTACGGTCATCTAACTTGAAGAAAAGGAACTATCTCATTTGCTGAAAATTACTTTGATGTGAGCAAGAGAAAAAAAGAAATGTTGAGATGGTTACGGTTGGTTGGTTGGGTTTTATGGCATATCAACCTTTGTAGATTATTTAACGCCTAATCCATTTTTATGTAAATAATCAGTTCTATTTAAAACAATTCAGTTGAGCATGACAGTTTAACTGTCAAAAACATTTCTATTTCAAACTATTCAAGCAATTACGTGTATATATAACAATTCAGTTTAGTGTAAGTACAGTTTCAATGTCAAAAACAGTTCAATTTCAAACAACTCAATTAGCATAAGTACGCTGTTTAAATGTAAGTACAGTTTAATTGTGAAAAACATTACTATTTCTAGCTATTCAGTTTAGTCAAACAGTTCTCATTCAGCTAATTCAGTTTAGTATAAGTACAGATTTTGTTTACACACAGTTAATTGTCAAAACAGTTCTATGTTAAACAATTCAGTTTTGTCTAAATACAGTTTCAATGTCAAAAAACAGTTCTATTTCAAATAATTCAGTTTAGCATAAGCACGCAGTTTAAATGTAAGTACGGTTAAATTGTCAAAAACATTTTTATTTCAAGCTATTCAGTTTAATCAAACATTTCAGTTTAGCATAAGTATGCTGTTAGGTCTATTTAACCCAGAGAATAGGGCCCCATCAGATGCTACCACGCCGGTCCAGAGTGGACCTGGGAGCAATGGCAATGAATGGGTACTCCGTATTCCCCAAAGCCCCAGCATTACTGGGACCTCATCATCAGATTGTTTAGTGTCATATCCAGGACACTCATAGGGGGGTCGGTGTATTCTACAGCCCCAGCCGACTGGGCAAGATTGTTACGTGATAAACTTGATAAACACTAAAGAACTTTTATTACGATTTAATTTTCCTTGTCCGTCGTCACTTTCGGACTTATTGGGTAAAGTATGAACCCCCTTATGCCCCCCAGATATAGATTGAATAGTATCACTGCTGATCTTCTATAAAAATGACTTTGACATTAAATAAACCACAAAGTTTGATATGCCATTAAACCAAGTAGCAAAGCAAACCAGATTATTGGCGACACACTAAAATGTCGTGACACACAAATTAGAAAGCCCTGAACCTGTATATTAATAGATCTTGCAGCCCCTCACTCTCACCCCCCACCTCTACCGACAGAACTACCGAAATCGGTAACCTTTCATCGTATTGGATAGGATTCCTCTTCTTATCCAGATGGTTAAAATGTCATCAGCGTTTTGCTCTAAGATCAAATTCCTCAAAGCAAGTCGACATTGATTGATATAACAAAGATGGCAGCTCTTTGTTTTTCATCATCATCAATCGTCAAGATGATTCATTGCGTCAAAAATTATTATCATCATCATTATCATCAGCGGCAGGAGGAGCTGCAATTAGGACCGGAAGTTAAGTTAAAAACGCAAATTATGGAAGACCAAAGCTAACAAATTTGTTGCACACCTATAAAATAATCAGTTAAACATATTAAAATGAAAAAAAAAGCAAAAAGAAACAAAACAAAAAAAAAACAGCTGTGTCAATGGAGCTTAGAGTACGCTAATTGTAACTCCCACTACAGAGGGTTAAAACACCCCCCAAAAAAAGGGATGTCCTGGGACGACACCTAAACTACGTCTGATGGTTAGGCTCTGTTGTGTTAGTGTTGCATTAATCCTAAGATTAACTGCAGCAAATAAGCGAATTGATATTTCGTTTAATTCTAACAATTTGTTAATCAAAGTTGTATATTGACCTCCGACCTGGCCAAGCTGTTAAAATAGGAAATGCACCAGTGTAAATAACAGGTGCATCCGGTCTAGGAATATTAGGATATAACCTTGACTGTCGAGGGATTGAATTGAATGCGAAATTGTGACGCTCGCAGGAAGAAGAGTGGATGTCAAATTATTATATAACCCCGGCGACAGGAAGTTCAAATCAGTTGGAGAAAAGATGCTGTAGAGAGAACCCACACCCAGCAGTTGGAGTTCAGAGCCTCAGATCAGTTAGAGAGAAGATGCTGGAATGAGGACCATGTCCCATAGAGGCTGGGCCCCAGGCCCCCGGTTGAGCAGCCCAGGAGAACGGGAAAGAAACGCTGTTATGGCCAAAAGAGTGGGGGTAAATATGTTGCAGTTCTATTCAGTCTCCAACTCACCTCTCACACAGTAAAACCTTTAGTAAACCTTTCGAACCCTTTCAAATAAAGATCTGTGTCCGCTTGTCTTCATTGTACCGTTATGTTTCTGCATGCAGATGTGTGTGTATAGTAGTAATGGCTATATACAACAATCAACACGTGAAACCATAAATAACAATGTACAGTCCTCCCTGTGTGTAAAGTTGAGTTTAAAGGACTTACCGGCGCTCTGAAGAAGATATCTGGTATCTTAGGGTTGTCTTTCTGAGAACTTTCTGAGAGCTTTTAACATACAATAAAACCAACGAAACATGGGAATTCATTATTCTCAAACAGATCTATTTGATACAAAAGAAATCACAAGAGTCAAGTATGTTGGCCAATGAAGGACCCTGGTAATGGTATATTGAGGGTTTGTTTCGTTGGTTTTCTGAGAGCTTTCTGAGAGCTTTTAATGTCCCCACCTCACAAAATGTCTGATGGAATCTGTCTGACTGGATTTTGGATTTTTGCGCTCAGACTTCTGGGCTCATCACGTGATTAGTAAATCCAATCACAGAGAGCCTCTCCCTGACTCACTTTATACACAAGAATTACCATTTTACTGACCCAACATCTCCAAAATCCTGAAAAAATCTATCACACCAGGACATGTTTCTGACCACAGGAAAATCAACTCTTAAAAATCATGTGGTATTACAAGTAATGACCGCCAGATTTACGAAAATATTAACCACTCGATTGCGTTTATTAACTCATAAGTTCTTACAAAAACATTGATTATCATTACTAGCTTCAAACAATACTCTTAGGGAAGGTTTTCAGATGGCGTATTTAATAAGATATTTCTATATGTATATAAATATATATGTGTGTGTGTGTGTGTATGTGTGTGGAGGAGAGACACAATCTTGCTATGCTGTCTTATTCATCTGGCCCCTATCTCGTGCGGCACCCATGGCGCGCAAATTCGTCTCGCCTCAGCGAACCCCAAAAGTCGATCCTCCTCGTTCGGTGTCTAGTTTTCAACTCTTCTAACTTTCTTTCAATTCTCCACAAACTTCTGTGCGCTTCCGGTGCGTGACGTCACTCGCACTCCGTGACCCGTTTCGTCTCGGACTATCGTGACATCTCTGAGTGACACCTTCGTCCGTCCGTGCGCGCGTTACCACCTACATCAAGGTTTGCACCTAACTAACCCATGTGCTGAGCCGAAAGGTTCTCAGCCTGACTAAACTCAAAGGCATGAACCGAAATCCCTCGGCCATTACGTTACAATACCATTTCCACTTCAAACGACGATGAATGGTTAAGATAAGTGCAACATATATAAGTTTCAAAAGTCAAATTAGCGACAGTTTGTCGAGGGTGAACCGAAGGCTTCCTTTTCGATAGCTATTACATCAAGGTGTAGGGAAGAGCGCTACTCCTTTCCCAGGGGTGACCCACTTTACCCTTGATCCGTAACCATATTGACCAACCCCTCCGCTCGGGCAGGATATGACACAAGGTCAATATTTTAGCGGAGTTTAACAGGTTTTGAATTCAGTCTAGCTGCATCACCAAGGCTGAAGAACCTAGTCTGTCCTACTATTTACCCATAGCTGGAGGGAGAATAATTGGATTCATACCTTTCCCAAGGGTATTAATGCTATGTGAAATGCAATCAGTCTCGTCCAGGATTTGAACTCCTGTCGCCGAGTCCATTTCCTACGACCATAAACATTACACCATGGGCACCTCCTTAACCATTACACCACAGGCAATTCCTTGATCCGTAACTTATAATGCTGAGTGTTAAGCAAGGAGGCATAAAGTACCGTTTTTTTAGTCTTTGGTATGACTCGGCCTGGGATTGAACCCTGGTCTCCCAGGCCATTGTCGAACACTCTAACCAATATGCTAATGTCCGGTAAGTATTGATGTATATATCTACCCTCTTCTCCCGCCACGGGTAGGATGTGGTACAAGGTCAATCTTCCAGTGGAGTACAGCTGCTTTGAATTCTTTTTCCGTCTCCTAGACTGGTTACCTGACCAAAGCTAAAGATCCTAGTCTGCCCTACTAAAAGCGGGGATAGGAAACAACAAATGGAGTGATACCTTTCCCTAGGGCTTTAGCGCGAAGTATAAACCAAACAGCCTAGTACAGTGTTTGAAACCGGGTCGTCAATTCCATTACCACGTTTATATAAGTATAGTTGTATATTGAAATAAGTTTTACAGGGTTTTCATAGGTCGGTTCAGTTTTTTTAAGGGCTGCTACGTCCTCCCAATTATCATCATCATCATCATCATCATTGCTTGTTACATTGAAAGAGTTTTTGTTTGTTTTGTCTAGAATTTCATTTCGCATATGTTTATTCTAAGTAAGTAATAGTTTATTTAACACGGTCTGTGTTGTCAGGCCGACATGTGCCACGGGGAACGTTCGGTTGAGGTGGAACGGTGTGGTACCCCCCACCCCGCCCATGGGGTTTTATTCGATATCGAAGCCCGAGGGGTATCGGTTTCCGAAGCGAAAATAGAACAAACACACATACACACATATCTCTCACCGATTCCCTCATTGCTCGATGAACCGACATCCTCAGGAACATTTCTGGCAGAGATCAAATCATTCTGCTTCAACTTCCGGGATTATTTTGCCATTTTTTGTGTTTTGTTTTTGTTTTATTTGATTCATTTATCTTTTTTTTAAGGTAGGTGGAAGGTAATTTTTAAAAATTCTGTTGAACTCAAAGCAAAATCGGGTGCTTATAACAATAACAACAAAAACAGAAGAAGAAGAAGAAGAAGAAGAAGAAGAAGAAGAAGAAGAAGAACAACAACAACAACAGAATAATAATAAGAACAACAATAACAACAGAAGAAGAAGAAGAAGAAGAAGAAGAAGAAGAAGAAGAAGAAGAAGAAGAAGAAGAAGAAGAAGAAAATAATGATGATCAAGAAGAAGAAGAAGAAGAAGAACAACAACAACAACAGAAGAAGAAGAATAAGAAGAAGAACAACAACAACAGAAGAAAAACAACAACAACAACAACAACAACAACAACAACAAAGGAAGGAAAAGAATCATTTTTATTTCATTATCTATCTATATATATATATATATACATATCGGCTGTCAAATCATATATGAGCTAGCCCTGTCGGCGAGGCTTTGAATATGTTAACTGGATCCCATGTAGAGCGCTTAGAGCCCTCTCCCCACCATAAACAAGGGATGCCCTGGGGGATATGACACTAAATTGCATTATAGTAAGATTTCAGCTCTGGGGATGTGGAGAGTGTGGAGTCATCTCCTCATTGGAGAAAGAAAGAAAGAAAGAAAGAAAGAAAGAAAGAAAGAAAGAAAGAAAGAAAGAAAATAAAACAATCCTTTTTATTTTAGAATCTTACCCACGGGATATACGGGTGTTAAATTTAACCCCCTACTACAACAAGGTATGCTGGCTGAAAACCATACTCTTCATCCTGGCCATTCTTCAACATTAGAAACAACATAATACTTTAAATAAAAAACAACACAATGGCATTTGTTATTGAAGACAAGTACAGCAGATTTGCACAGATATTTTTGCCAATGCGTCAAAGCGAAGGTAAAGAAAATCGATCGGGAAATAAATTATATTTACCTCTTCTTAAACTGTATTTGATGGTGAGGCTTCAGCTCCTGAGATCTAAAAAGTGGGGAGACACCGTTTCGTTACCATTACTCGCCAGTTCACTCTGACCCGGAGTGGTAGTATCTGTTAGGGTTCCATTTATCAATCAAATAAGTCTGTCTAAAAATTATTTCTATTTGATCGATGGTAAATGACTTGTATTAAAAATTGTAACTTGATTCTATAATTGTTTACAAAGGATGATTTTTTATTAGTTACTTGAAACTATACTTCTGTCTGTAAACAAATACCTATTATCAAATACAAATGATTTCTTGAAACCATGCAATTATTAATATTAGATAGGAATACTTGAAACCATAAAACTGTGTGCAAATTATTTGTATTAGATAGGAATACTTGAAACCATACAACTGTGTGCGAATTATTTGTATTTGATATGAATACTTGAAACCATACAACTGTGTGCAAATTATTTGTATTTGATAGGAATACTTGAAACCATACAACTGTGTTTAAATTATTTATATTAGATAGGAATACTTGAAACCATACAACTGTGTGCGAATTATTTGTATTTGATAGGAATACTTGAAATCATACAACTGTGTGCGAATTATTTGTATTTGATATGAATACTTGAAACCATAAAACTGTGTGCAAATTATTTGTATTAGATAGGAATACTTGAAACCATACAACTGTGTGCGAATTATTTGTATTTGATATGAATACTTGAAACCATACAACTGTGTGCAAATTATTTGTATTTGATAGGAATACTTGAAACCATACAACTGTGTTTAAATTATTTATATTAGATAGGAATACTTGAAACCATACAACTGTGTGCGAATTATTTGTATTTGATAGGAATACTTGAAATCATACAACTGTGTGCGAATTATTTGTATTTGATATGAATACTTGAAACCATACATCTGTGTGCAAATTATTTGTATTTGATAGGAATACTTGAAACCATACAACTGTGTTTAAATTATTTATATTAGATAGGAATACTTGAAACCATACAACTGTATGCAAATTATTTGTATTAGATAGGAATACTTGAAACCATACAACTGTGTGCAACATATTTGTATTAGATAGGAATACTTGAAACCATACAACTGTATGCAAATTATTTGTATTAGATAGGAATACTTGAAACCATACAACTGTGTGCAACATATTTGTATTAGATAGGAATACTTGAAACCATACAACTGTATGCAAATTATTTGTATTAGATAGGAATACTTGAAACCATACAACTGTGTGCAACATATTTGTATTAGATAGGAATACTTGAAACCATACAACTGTATGCAAATTATTTGTATTAGATAGGAATACTTGAAATCATACAACTGTGTGCAACATATTTGTATTAGATAGGAATACTTGAAACCATTCAACTGTATACAAATTATTTATATTGGATTGGAATACTTGAAACCATACAACTGTGTGCAGATTATTTGTATTATATAGGAATACTTGAAACCATACAACTAGGTGCAAATTATTTTTATTAGATTGGAATACTTGAAACAATAATACTGTGTGCAAATAATTTGTATTAAATAGGAATACTTGAAACCATACAACTGTTTGCAAATTATTTCTATTAGATAGAAATGTTTGATATCTTAACTGTGTGAAAAAAATATTACAAACCAACTACATAAAAAAAACTAAATTAAACAGAAAATAAACAACATCCTGTTACCCCTATGCATAAAAAACCCTGGAAGGGTTGACATGCCGTTAAAATCAATCGATCAATAAATCCTATTTACCAACCCCTCCGCTCGGACAAGGTCAATTTCTAAGCCGAGTTTAACAGGTTTTAATTCAGAGTTTTCCTTCTCCTAGACTAGTTGCCTCACCAAGGCTGAAGAACCTAGTCTGTCCTACTATTTACCCATAGCTGGAGGGAGAATAATTGGATTCATACCTTTCCCAAGGGTATTAGTGCTATGTGAAATGCTATCAGTCTCGTCCAGGATTTGAACTCGTGTCGCCGTGTCCATTTCCTACGACGATAACCATTACACCACGGTCACCTCAATCGATCAATAAATAAACGGTCAGCGAAATTATCTAATTTAAGAAACATTATCATCGCAAGAAAAAGACAGTGGGAACCATTCCTGTCTCGAATTGATGCTGTTTTCTCCTTTATGTTTTTTTTAGGCGGGAGTCTATTGTGGTGTAGTGGCTAACGTGCTAGAATGCGACATCGTAGTAAGCGAGTTCGAACTCCAGTTACTTTATTACGTTCACTTTCGAACTAATTCCCCTTTAAAAGGTATGAACCTTCTTATCTTCTGCTACAGGTTGATATGTCATTAAACAAAGGAGCCGAAACCTTCCCTCCATCTGACAATCATGAATTAATAGGGGCTAAATGGAGAAATCAGATTTCCACTTGCAATTTCACACTAATTTCTTACAAACGATAATTTTTACAATAAAAATTGAATCTCCTGATCAGAATGAGAAATTTACCAATTTTCTTTTTATATTAATATATCAAGCTGATATGTTGCGAAAAATTCAGGAAATCTTGTAGAAAAATTTGGATTTAAGCAAGAAATAATTAAGAGATATATTTTGTCAAACATTTTCGTTTTTTATCATATTTGTAAGTCTTGATTAATCAATAATGCAATTAAATAATTTTATAATTTCAGTTTGAGCAAAATTTAATAAAATATGAAGGTAAATAAATCGTCATTTATTTTATTTTAAAGTTTAGAAATTCTAAATTTGTGATTAGTTATGCCTTGTTCCAAGTTTATTGTTTGAAACACTCTTCAATATGAATTCATTAGGAATCGTTTTGGTTATAAAAGATATATTAAAAAAGATATTTACTATAGAAATGCATTGAAAATTATTTTGCAGTAAAAATGCATTGATAATGATTTTAATAATAAAAGTGCGTTAGAAATGATTTTTACAATAAAAATGCATTGGAAATGATTTTTACAATAAAAATGCATTGGAAATGATTTTTACAATAAAAATGCATTAGAAATGATTTTTATTATAAAAATGCATTAGAAATGATTTTTACTATAAAAATGCATTAGAAATGATTTTTACTATAAAAATGCATTAGAAATGATTTTTACTATAAAAATTCGCAAGAAAAAATTTTCACTAAAAAATACATTTGAAATTACTTTTCTTTAGCCATTGATTTCTGCAATTTTGGCCGAATTGTTAGTCTAAATAAGTTGTTTGGAATTTGCTTCTTCATTGGTCGATATTGTATCAAAATTATTTCCTTAAAATAATTTCTGATGTATCTTTTTTCCCGGACTATGACTTGTAGCCTTGCTGTATTTATCAAATATCAATTTGAATTTATGGGTTTTGCTGGTAATTATTCAATTTTGATCGGTAACGTTTTTTCGTCGACGAATCGGATATACGAGAATCATTAAATAAGTTTCCAGACTTTTTTCGTATGGCCACTTTTATTGATAGCACACACATGAAACTCTAGTCCCCGTCGAAGTAATCTCCTCCAGCTGCAATGCACTTGTTGTACTGTTCCAACAACTTCTGCAAGGCCCCATGGAAGTCCTCTTATGTGAGCGTGTCAATGACCTTCGTCACAGCCTCTTTCATCTCCTCAATTGTCCCATAACGACAGCCTCAGAGCATAGGGAATAACCAAAAGTCACTGGGAGCAAGGTCTGGACAATAAGGAGGATGAGGAACTGTTTTGATGCCCATCTTGGTCAAATAGTCTGTGACAAGGATGGAGTTGTGGACTGTAACCCTTTGGCTGACCAACTCTGGTGTATTGACTTCCTTACTCCACCCACACCTCTCATCATCCCTCACAGATTCTCTGCCTTCCTTGAATCTCTTATGCCTCTCAAAAACTGATGCTCGATTCTTGCAAGATGCTCCAAAAGCAGTCTGAAGCATTCCATACATTTCTGTGGCATTTTTTCTAAGTTTAAAAAGAATTTTATTGCATATCGTTCTTCTAAAGTGTCAGATTGCATTTTTGAAATTCACCAGCGTTGATAATCAGACTTTAGTAGGGTGTATTCCAATTGCTGCTGTAGCTGTTAATTTGAACCTGAAATCATTAGAATTGGTCAGTCATCTCATAAGATGTATAGCAATAACATACTGAATTTTCGAGAGTCTACGATAATTTTGAATGCCTGTACAAAAGAAGTCTGGAAACTTATTGAAAGCACCAAGTAATTGGGCCAAAATGATTTGTTGCAGTTTTAAATGAAAGAACTTCGTCATATGTGAAAAGATTTTCTTTTTTAGTAATAGAAACGATGCCTTGATGACATTCAGACGAAATGACCAATGTAGACGAACGAGACTGAGAAGTTGACGAATCGTGAATATAAAGATCCGATTTCGTCTCTATTCCTATTTTACAAACTTTGATTGTTTAATTTATTTTAACGGTATTTCAGTCCTTCCATGATTATTTTATGCCGACAAGTTAGGGAATCGCGATTATTGTATGTTCATATTTACAATTTTTGTGTTGTAGTTTTTTAAGAGTGTTTTTTTTTCAATAGGAATAATTTTTAAACAGATTTATTTGATTGATAAATGGAACCCTAACAGATACTACCTCTCCGGGTCAGAGTGAACTGGGGAGTAACGGCAACGAAACGGTATCTCCCCACTTTTTAGATCTCAGGAGCTGAAGCCTCACCATCAAATACAGTTTAAGAAGAGGTAAATATAATTTATTTCCCGATCGATTTTCTTTACCTTCGCTTTGACAAAGATATCTGTGCAAATCTGCTGTACTTGTCTTCAATAACAAATGCCATTGTGTTGTTTTTTATTTAAAGTATTATGTTGTTTCTAATGTTGAAGAATGGCCAGGATGAAGAGTATGGTTTTCAGCCAGCATACCTTGTTGTAGTAGGGGGTTAAATTTAACACCCGTATATCCCGCGTGTAAGATTCTAAAATAAAAAGGATTGTTTTCTTTCTTTCTTTCTTTCTTTCTTTCTTTCTTTCTTTCTCCTTTTTCTATGAAGGGGTGACTCCACGCTCTCCACATCCCCAGAGCTGAAATCTCACTATAATCCAATTTAGTGTCATACCCCCAGGGCATCCCTTTTTGGCTGGGGTCTTACCCTACAACAGGGGATACATGTAGCATATGCTAAGCTCTGCCGACAAGTATAACTCGTATATGAGTTGACAGTATATATATATATATATATATATATATATATATAAACGAAAATAATACTGATATTTAAAAACACACAAATCAGCTAGGTTGATTTGTTGCAGTTTTGAATTGAAACACAATGATGTTCGAAAAAGAAATTTTTCAGTAATGGAAACGTGTTAATATTTGTCAGATGAAATGATAAATGCAGACTGACACCGTTGACGTTTGTGACGTAAATTGCATTATTATATGCAAATAATGCACCACTTTGACTGACAAATCAGTCATTTATTCGTGCTCCTTCCTTTTTATATGCAAGTCACCTGTCATTGTTTGTTTTGAAGATGAAAAACTTAAACAATCTTTCGAGGCGTGGTTCGTTCTTTTCATTGTATCTTTACCCACCCGGGGAGAGCGGTGGGGCTGAAACGGCTTCTTCGTCATCAAACTGACAATGGCGAAGATACTTTGGGAACAAATTAGTTGAAAGTAATCCGTGACGGCAATAACAAATATTTAGTTTCACCGACAACACGTCGCCATGATTCAGCTTTGATGTGTGGTGCAAAGAAACATGCAAAAGAACAGCAAGCTTTCTCTGGCTTCTTCGTCTTCAAAATGGCTGGACCTAAAATCAAGAAGACACCCTATGTGAAAACAGAAATTGTTGTCAAGACAATCTCTGTAAACCATCACATCAGCCATAGTTATCAGTCAAGTGGCACTGAACAAAATCTTGTCACATAAAAACTTCTAATTCAACTCCGTGACCAGTTGACACATTCCTTGATTAGGTGTACTGGGTACGTATTTACCTAAACTCTCTTGCAGGATCTGTCGATGTTGATTTAGAGTACACAGACTGTAACCCCAGCAGAGGCGTAAGATGTAAGAACCCCTTCCCCCGGAGAAAATGACATCAACTCGGTATGATCCAAAACTCCAGTAATGGATTTCTGAGAAGTGTGGAGTACTACTTCATTGCAATGACTTTGGGGTCCACTGTTGGGGTCCCATCCATGGGTAAAATGGATCCCTTGGAAAATTATTTCTGTGAAGTAGGAATACTTGCTGGCATATAAAAGTAAATTATTTGTATTAAGAATAGTTACTCGAAGCTATTATTGTTTACTTACTATTGTCACGTGATGGCTCACAGAGACGAGGAGGTGGGAATGATACCCCCCCCCCGTTGAACTAACATTATCTAGCAGTCAAAAAGTGACCGTTAGAAATGATTGTGGGTCACACAGATGTTTGCACTTAAGTGACCTTGGGTCGCCGGACATCGGAAGGGGAAAGAGAAAATGAAGCCAAATGATTGGTGGGGGGACCCCAAACGGAAGTAGGGTTCCCTTCCCCTCAACAGTTTTTGGACAAGTCTCGTGGCAGACGGACGACAGCCATTTCACTCCGGGCTAAAGACAAAAGACTGAGACATGAGAGACCTGAATCTCTCAAGCCAGCATTAAAAGCAATACAAAGTCTATTAGCCCGTGAAAGAAGAGAAATTCTCCAGTGGAACCCCGTCAAAAAAATAAGATAAGTAACTTTGGGACATTTTCCCTTTACACCCAAATTTTTGTTTACCACTCTCTCTCAATTTGGAAAAGGATAAAAGCCAAGAAAAGACATTTATATTCATGGACTATCCTATTACATATTTTTGACACTTTGAACATATATATGTATATAACCGTAGTAAAGAACTTATGTATTTTAATTTTACCATGTGGTCTATGTTATTATTCCATGCTTTCCTTTCAGCTTCTATTCGCCTTATATTATCTTGCTTAGAACTGTCCTCTTAATCCCTAAAGTATCACACGGGAAACCGGAGTTGCCGACGGTAGCAATATTAATATTATTACCACTAAGACCTATAGGCTCACTTTCTTCCATTATCTCGGGGAAAGAAGAAAGCGACCTGGTGGGTGTGTGATAGTGTGAAATTTGGAACCCCTTGCCAGCGGCGGTCAGTCTGGCCTTAAATTATTCCCTCACGTAATATGCCAGTTCTTATCTGCCTGAGAAAAGAACTCTGAACAGGACTTATTTCGGTAGGGGATCAAGTGCCAACCTGCCCCGTCTTCACACGTGCGAAAATAAAGTCCCGTTTGGGGATTTTAGACAATTTGCCGTCACAGACCTAAAATGGGGGCTCGTTTCCGGAATGATTATTATTAATAATATTTATTGCTAGTAGTCGTGTGACAATTCCTGCCGTTTAAATCTACCCTGGGAGACCGTGAAAGAAAAAAAGGAATATTGTTGAAACAGTCAAATTACTTGTTGATATCACTGTTTGGAAAAATTTTAAAAAAATGGACAAAATAGAGAACTTTTTAAAAGAACCCTCCATGGAAAAGTTGGAGAGGCTGAGAAAAAGCGAGATAATAAAAATTGGCGAGAAGCTTGAGTTAAATGTTCAGAATTCTATGAGAAAGCATGAACTCGTTATAAAAATAGCAAGACACATGGTCGACGAAAATGTTTTCGAGGAAGCAGTATTAGAAGAGCTACCAACGGAAATGATAAGAATGACTCCAGAAGAAATTGAACTGGAGAAAATTAAAATACAAGCACAAATGGAACTACAGAGAAATAAAATGGAACTGGAGAAAATAAAAATTCAGCAAGAAACAAGGCTGCGAGAAGTCGACTTGGCAATAAGAGGACGCAAAGAAAGCCATGACAGTTTCGAAGTAACGAAGCAAGCGAGGCTAGTCCCAAAATTTGAAGAAGCCAACGTGGATGGATACTTCGCACATTTTGAGCGAACCGCGCTAAATCTTGGATGGCCGAAAGAATGCTGGTCGATGCTACTCCAAACTGTGCTGACAGGAAAAGCACAGAGAGCATATGCAACTCTGCCCACAGAAAATTGCGCCGACTATGATTTGGTGAAAGCAGCGGTTCTAAAAAGCTTCGAGTTGGTTCCAGAAGCTTATAGACAGAAATTCAGAACACAGAGAAAAACTGAAAACCAGTCTTATGTGGAATTTCTGCGGGAAAAGGAGAACGCGCTGGATAAGTGGTGTGACTCTAAGAGGATAGACGGAGACGCTGAGAAACTCCGGCAGCTAATATTAGCTGAAGAATTCTTAAACTGTGTGCCAGAAGAAGTCAGGGTTCACCTAAGTGAAAGGAAAACCGACGTGACTTATGAAATGGCTGCACTAGCAGACGAATACATCCTCACACACCGAAAGACAAAGGAAAAAACCTTCACGGGAAACAGAGTGAAATTCAAAGCTGAGTTAAGCCCTGAAGGAAGACCCAAAGAAGAAAATAGAAGGACCTTCCAAAGTAGCAGCAGAACAGTGGTCTGCTACAAATGCGGAAAGGCTGGTCACATAGCCATAAGGTGTCAGCTTGGAAAAGGTCCTGAAAGAAACCAGACCCAGCCGAGAAAACCTCAAGGAGTTGTAACAACACCTAGAGGAAACCAGTCCTATCGACCCTGGACGAAAAAAGGGATGATAAGAGGCCCACACGGAGGGCCAGTGGAAGTCTCAATTTTACGAGATACCGGAGCATCTCAGTCGTTACTTCTACGAAATAAATTACCTAAAAGGGTAATAGAAGCAACACGTGAGACTGTGATGATAGAGGGTATCGGCGGAAAGAGGGTAAAAATACCGCTGTGTAAAATAACCCTAAAGTCCCAGTGGAAAGATGGACCTATGAAAGTTGGTGTGGTAGATAAACTACCTATGAAAGGAATTTCCCTCATACTGGGAAATGAAATAAGAACAAAAAAGTGTCACCCGGAAAAGATGGCGAAAATAAGCGCCATAAATGAAGATGGAAAGATGGCGAGAATGAACGCCAAACATGGAAAGAAGTTGGCGAAAATTAGCGCCAAAAATGAAGAAAGAAAGATGGCGAGAACGAACGCCCAGCATGGAGACAAGATGGCGGCTGAGCCACGTGGGCGGCACAAACGACACAGTCGCTCGCAAAGTGAGAAGGTGGAAAGAAAAGAAGTGAACCTTCCACACCTCAATAAACAAGATAAAAGGACCAGTCGTCGGAAAAAGGATGAAGGTCCAACGAATATTAGGAATAAATTCCCTAATACTTATCGAGAGGATAAGAGGAAAATAAGAGGACCCTCACAAGTGACTAAGAAGGAAGAATTTAAGAAGGGCGACGAAGTCCTGCTACTATCATCGAATAAAGGACCCCACGGTGGTGGACGATATATAGGTCCTTATGTAGTAACACGGAGAATAGACAAGAGGACATACAGAATTGATACCAACGAAGGAAAGAAGAAGACACAAGTGTGTCACACAAACAAATTGAAGAGGTATGTCCGTCAAGAAGGCCAACCTCGAAAAATTGAGAACTCGGCAATGCCGAATAAATTCGAGGAAAAATTAGGCCAGTTGTCTGTTTCAGAGAGAGAGGGCTTAGAAAAATTAATAAAAAAGTACCCAAATTTATTTCTCTAACGCCCCACAAAAATGTAGTAGCAGAATATTCTTTCATAGTTGTTGAGAGAAAGAAAGAGAGAGAGAGAAACTACAGGAAATGAGGAATTCTCGTCCCCAATGCTGAAATATGAGATGGACGAGAAAGTGGTTCGTCAACAAGTGACGAATAGGGGAAAGAGAGAAAAGAAAAGGAAGTTTTCTCCCCAAAGCTTGACAATTAAAATTATAAAGTCGTCAAAAGTGACGAAGAAAGAAAGAAGGACTTACCTCCTCAAGGTTTGAAATATGATACGGCCAAAAGCCGAGAGAGGAAAAGAAAGAAAGGAAAACAAGATTAAAGAAAAAGAAAAGAGAGAGAGAGAAAGAAAGAGAAGAGAAATTGTTTTCCCCTATAGTGAAAATTAGGAAGGACGAAAAAAGGAAAAGGAAAGAATTCGTCAAAGCGTGAAGAAGAAAGGGGATGAAAGAAAAGTAAAGTGAGAAAAAAAAAAAAAAAGGGGTGAAAGAAAAGGAGAAAGAACAGTGAATTGAATTGCCTTTTTTTTTCTCTGATATTTCTATTCATCTCCCTTTCTTCTCTTAAGCAGGGAGGTGTCACGTGATGGCTCACAGAGACGAGGAGGTGGGAATGATACCCCCCCCCCCCGTTGAACTAACATTATCTAGCAGTCAAAAAGTGACCGTTAGAAATGATTGTGGGTCACACAGATGTTTGCACTTAAGTGACCTTGGGTCGCCGGACATCGGAAGGGGAAAGAGAAAATGAAGCCAAATGATTGGTGGGGGGACCCCAAACGGAAGTAGGGTTCCCTTCCCCTCAACAGTTTTTGGACAAGTCTCGTGGCAGACGGACGACAGCCATTTCACTCCGGGCTAAAGACAAAAGACTGAGACATGAGAGACCTGAATCTCTCAAGCCAGCATTAAAAGCAATACAAAGTCTATTAGCCCGTGAAAGAAGAGAAATTCTCCAGTGGAACCCCGTCAAAAAAATAAGATAAGTAACTTTGGGACATTTTCCCTTTACACCCAAATTTTTGTTTACCACTCTCTCTCAATTTGGAAAAGGATAAAAGCCAAGAAAAGACATTTATATTCATGAACTATCCTATTACATATTTTTGACACTTTGAACATATATATGTATATAACCGTAGTAAAGAACTTATGTATTTTAATTTTACCATGTGGTCTATGTTATTATTCCATGCTTTCCTTTCAGCTTCTATTCGCCTTGTATTATCTTGCTTAGAACTGTCCTCTTAATCCCTAAAGTATCACACGGGAAACCGGAGTTACCGACTACCACTATAGCAGTATTAATATTATTACAACTAAGACCTATAGGCTCACTTTCTTCCATTATCTCGGGGAAAGAAGAAAGCGACCTGGTGGGTGTGTGATAGTGTGAAATTTGGAACCCCTTGCCAGCGGCGGTCAGTCTGGCCTTAAATTATTCCCTCACGTAATATGCCAGTTCTTATCTGCCTGAGAAAAGAACTCTGAACAGGACTTATTTCTGTAGGGGATCAAGTGCCAACCTGCCCCGTCTTCACACGTGCGAAAATAAAGTCCCATTTTGGGATTTTAGTTCAATTCGCCGTCACACTATTATTATTATTATTATTAGTTACTTGAAACCTTATGACTGTGTATAAACAAACGACTATTATTAAGTAAAAGTTCTTATTATTAAATAAGAATACTTGAAACCATATAACTGTGTGCAAATTATTTCTATTTGATGGGAATACTTGAAACCATACATTGCCCTGTCGGCTGGGTCTGTAGAACACTCTGACTGCACCTCTGCAGAGGGGTAAGACATCCTCCAATGAGTGTCCTGGATATGACACTAAACTATCTGATGGTGAGGTTCCAGTATTGCTGGAGCTTTGGGGAATACGGAGCACCCCTTCATTGCCATTGCTCCCTGGTCCACTCTGGCCCGGCGTGATTGGGTCCTATCTATGGGTTAAATAGCATACTTATGTTAAACTGAACTGTTTGATTAAACGAAATAGCTGGAAATAGAAATGTTTTTGACAATCAAATTATACTTACATTTAAACTGCATGCTTATGCTAAACTGAATTGTTTGAAGTGAAACTGTTTTTGACATTGAAACTGTACTTACACTAAACTGAATTAATATATATAGAACTGTTTTGACATTTTACTGTGTAAACAAAATCTGTACTTACGCTAAACTGAATTAGCTGAATTAGAACTATTTGAATAAACTGAATAGTTGGAAATAAAAATGCTTTTGACAATTAAACTGTGTACTCATGCTAAACTGAATTGTTTGAAATAGAACTGATTATTTACATAAAAATGGATTTGGTGTTAAATAACCTACAAAGGTTGATATGCCATAAAAATCAACCAACCAACCAACCAACCAACTTGAAACCATAAAACTGTGTGCAAATTATTTGTATTAGATAGGAATACTTGAAACCATAAAACTGTGTGCAAATTATTTGTATTAGATTGGAATACTTGAAACCATACAACTGTGTGCAACATATTTGTATTAGATAGGAATACTTAAAACCATAAAACTGTGTGAAAATAAATAATTATTATTAAAAAGAAATTATAACTTTGAATTGTTTGATTGTGTATATATTATTAATATAAGAAACCTTGTTGCCAGCGCTGAGAATATGCTTACTCAAAAAAGATATAAATATGAATGTATAATAAACGTGATTCCCTAACCTCTAGACATAAAATAACCCCAGAAGGGTTGATATGACGTTAAAATCAATTTATCAGTCAATCTCTAGCACAGACAGGATGCGACACAAGGTCAATTTTAATCGGAGTATATATGTGTGTGTGTGTGTGTGTGTGTGGATGTAGTTGCATGTGCGCATGTGTGTACGTGAGTGTAAGTATTTGTGCTGTGTATGTGCATGTATGTGTGTGTGTATGTACGCGCATGTGTGCTTCTGTGCGCGCGCGCGTGTGTGTGAGAGAGAGAGAGACTGAGAGAGAGAGTATATATGTAAACACGCGCGTGCGTGTGTGTGTGAGAGAGAGAGAGACTGAGAGAGAGAGAGAGTATATATGTAAACACGCGTGTGTGTGTGTGAGAGAGAGAGAGAGAGTATATATGTAAGCACATGCGTGTGTGTGTACGTGTGTGTGTATGTGCGTATGTGTAAGTGGGTTCATGTATACATATGTGTGTGCGCATGTGAATGTGTGTGCATGTATGCATTACCGAACCCCTTTGCCACTGACAGGATTTGACACACGTTCAATTTGTTAAGCGGAGTACAGCTGGTTTGAATTCACAGTCTTCTTTCTTCTAGACCGGCTGCCGTACATAGACTAAAAACCCAAGTCTGCCCTACTATTTGCTTATAGCTGGTGAGAAGAAAAGTGATGAATACATGCCTTTCCCAACGGCATTAAGGCGAAGTGAAGTGCAAACAGCCTCATCTAGGATTTGAAAAAAGGGATTTTTGGTATGACACTAAACCACATTTGGTGGTGAGGCTTCACTTCTGAAGCTCAGGGATCAAATGGATCTATTTTAAGATTATTATTGTCAGATAGAATAATCTAAAACGCCATAGCAGTATGCAAACAAACTATCATCAATTTTATTATTATTATTATTATTATTATTATTGTTGTTGTTGTTGTAATTATTGTTAAATAGAAATAATTACTTAGAAATACGAGGTGCATACGATAAGTTTCCAGACTTTTTTTTTTACAGGCATTTAATATTGTCATAGACTCTTGAAAATTCACTATGTTATTGCTATACATCTTATGAGATCACTGACCAATTTTTATGATTTCACGTTAAAAAAAAAACAGCTACAGCAGCAATTGGAATACATCCTACTAAAGCCTGATTGTCTCAGCTGGTGAATTTCAAAAATGTAATCTGGACGTGAGGAAGAACGATATGCAATAAAATTCTGTTTTAAACTTGGAAAAAATGATGCCACAAAAACGTATGGAATGCTTCAGACTGCTTTTGGAGCATTTTGCATGAATCAAGCATGAGTTTTTGAGTGGCATAAGAGATTCAAGGAAGACAGGGAGTCTGTGATGGATGATGAGAGGCGTGGGAGGAGTAAGGAAGTCAATACACCACAATTGATTGGCCAAAGGGTTAGGGTTAGGGTTACTATGTTGGTGTTTTAAGGGAGTTCAGGAAGAGATTCATTGGGGAGAGGCCAGCACTCTTCAAATCGGATCAGTGGCATTTCCACCAGGACAATAAACCAGTCCACAACTCCATCCTTGTCACAGACTATTTGACCAAGACGGGCATCAAGACATTTCCTCACCCTCCCTATAGTCGAGACCTTGCTCCCTGTGACTTTTGGTTATTCTCTAAGCTCAGAGGCTGTCGGTATGAAACAATTGAGAAGATGAAAGGGGCTGTGACGAAGGTCATTGACACGCTCACACAAGAGGACTTCAATGGGGCCTTGCAGAAGTTGTTGGAACGGTGCAAGTACATTGCAGCCGGAGGAGCTTACTTTGAAGGGGACTAGAGTTTCATGTGTGTGCTATCAATAAAAGTCCCCATACGAAAAGTCAGGAAAGTTATCGTATTCACGTCGTACAGGTTGCATTTCGACCGACTTACATCTCCCACGTTGGTGTCGCTTGGTCTTTTTGATCGAACCACTATACAAACCTATTACAATTATAATCGTCTATTTCCTCTCCTCGTCGTCGTTTCTGGTCGTTTCCATCTCGTTTCCTTGTCATGAAATTGAGTTCTTCGTTTTTGAGTATCTGTAGGAAAAATGGATTTTTCTTCGAACCCTTTTTTTAAATATTTGGATGGGTTGTTATGGTAACGAAGCCTGTTATTTTCTGCCGGAGGCTGACAAGAGCAGATAATCCAACAGCGAATAATTTCAGTAAGGAAGGGCAAATAATTCTATAATTCTCCTCTCTCTCTCTCTCTCTCTCTATATATATATATATATATATATATATATTATGTGCAATGATATCAGATGAAGGCAGTCGGGTGGGAACCAGGTCCACCTCTAAAGACAAAGGTAAACTTGGTAGATTCTCTAAAGCTGAACCTACTTATGATTGATGAGTCATAGACTAACAAGACAAAGGGTCTGAGTCTTCAAAAATAAAGCCCCACCATTTCACTCAGTCAGATTCAAGGTAGACAACAGACTAGCCATTTCTGGTGATCCCCGTTCGGGCTAGGTAAGAGACACATTCTTCACTGCCAACTTCACCCCTAGTCTATGTTTAAATGGGAACGCTGACTTATCAAAATAAAGTCACAATTGCTCAAATTCCTCGTCCTAGATCTTCTTTCACTGAACCGGTCTTTTCATGACGATTTTCGACCATTCCATTTTATTCTATATCCAATCACATGCAATCATCTGAGGAGCTCTTTCAACTTACCGAGGAGTGTTGTATACTCATATGCAGATGCATGCAGAATCATACTCAACATAATAACGACGCGCGGACACAGTTCTTTAGAAAAATATACCTCTCACTTTATTGAAAGGGTTGTGTGTGAGAGGTGAGTTGAAGACTGAACAGAACTGCAACATATTGACCCCCACTCTTATGGCCATAACAGCGTTTCTTTCCCGTTCTCCTGGGTTGCTCAACCGGGGGCCTCGGGGCCCAGCCTCTCTGGGACATGTACCTCATCCCAGCATCTTCTCTACAAGTGGTCTGAACTCCAACTGCTCAATCTGGTGTTCTGAGGGCCCTCCCTGCTGGGTGCTTGGTTTTCTCTACCGCATCTTATCTCCAACTGATCTGACTTCCTGTCTTCACCCGGGTTATATAATTGTTTGACATCCACCTTCTTCTTGTGGGCGTCACAAATCGCACTCATTCAACTCGTCCACGGTCGAGATTTGATAGCTTGGCCGGGGTCAATATGTTATATGTTCGGTTTAATCATAATCGGTTTTAAACTTGATAAACTTTTGGAATACCTTCTTTTCGTCTTTTAGAACATGAATTGATGTTGTCGAAAATTTGCCAATTACTGATATTGTCATTTATTAAAATGTACTTAGTTTTGCACAAGGCAAGAGGTGTAAGATATCCTGCGACAATCAACTCGAATTTACTAAAATCGATTTGCAAGCATAGCTCGTTTACTATTACATCAGGTAAGGCGATGAAGCAGTCATTTACAAATCTAAGTTTAGTTTAGCACAAAGCCAAACGTGTAAGGCACCCAGTAAGAATCAAATTCACTAACAAATTTTTGCTACGGTAGCAAAGAGGAATAATTACCATGGTCTATAGAAAGTTTTTTTTATATCTTTCAAATATCCAAGTAAAACCACAGAAAAAAATCGGCCAAGCCTCGTTTTCGCTTCTATTTTATCATCGCCATGGTAATTGTTTGTGGCCTTTTGATCACCGCATCTCAAAATACCGCCCGTAACTGAGGTCAGAAATCTGCTGTAAAATCATCCAGGCGCCGAAGAAATAAACTACGAAAGAAAATAAAAATAATAACATCAAAAAAAGTTGGGGTTTTTTTTTGTCTTTTAGATTTAACCTGCAGATAAACTGTTTCTTGTATTTAGATAATAAGATGCTTAAAGCTTGGCGACCGCAATTATTTATAAGACTCGTGTATAGTTTTTTCTCTTTTACTTAATTATTGAGAACACAAAAAAGGGGGAAAAAATGGCTGCAATCTGAAGTCTTTTATCAAACTGACATTTGCAGGCTTCTGTGAGAGGGTCTTTTTTTTCTTTTTTTTTTTTTTTTTTTTAACTCGTGGGACATGTTTATAAACAGTCAACTCATCAAATCTAAAAATGCGCCGCTAATTCTCCTACTGAACTTGTCAGACTTTTTTTTGGTTTCTATTTGTTACTTAATGACCTGAAGATTAAGATATGTGAATTTCTGCTTGTCTTATTTCTTTTAAAAGACAAACGTTTAGTTTATCGTTTATGAATTTGAAGATCGGTATTCATTACATAAAAAGCACGTTCGTTTATTTCTTCTTTCCTGCTTTCTTTCTTTCTTTCTTTCTTTCTTTCTTTTTGTTTGTTTGTTTGTTTGTTTGTTTTCAATCGTTTTCTGGTGGCGTGACATCATACGGATTTAGGTAGATAGATAAATAGATAGGTAGATAAATAGATAGGTAGCGAGAGATGATGAATAGGCATAAATGAAGGACGGATAAGACCGTAATACATTCTTGCTCCGTCGGGTGGGGCTGTAGAATACACCGACTGCGTCCCTGTAGAGGGGTAAGACGACCCCCCCTCCAACAACAACTGTCTTACATATGACACTAAACAATCTGATGGTGAGGTTCCAGTAACGCTGAAGCTTTGGTGAATGCAGATTACCCCTTCACTACCATAGCTCCCTGATCCACTCTGGCCCGGAGTGGTAGCACCTGATAGGGTCAACTCTATGGGTCAATTAGAACTAAACTGTGTCCTTATGATAAACTGAATCGCTTGAAATAGAACTGTTTGGACATTTAAACTGTGTACTTATGATAAACTAAATTGTTTGAAATGGAACTGTTTTTGTATGCTAAACTGAATTGTTTGAAATAGGAATGTTTTTTTACATCGAAACTGTACTTACTCGAAACTGAGTCGTTTGAAATAAAACTGTTTTGACATTTAACTGTGTGAAAACAAAACTACACTTATTCTAGACTAAATTATTTGAATTAGAACTGTTTGATTAAACTGAATAGCGTGAAATAGAAATGTTTTTGACAATTAAACTGTGTACTTATGCTAAACTGAATTGTTTGAAATAGAACAGTTTAAATGCATAAAAATGGATTTGGCATTAAATAACCTACAAAGGTTGATATGCTATAAAACCCAAACAAACACACGTAACACATTCTTTACAAAAATATAATTCTCACTTTATTCTCATGAAAGATCCGAAACGGCTGTGAGAGACAAAGAGAGAGCGACAGAGGAATCAGACTGCTATATTGTCCTATAACTACGTTCGATTCTATATTCAGGGGTTTTACGTCTTGCTTCTTTGACAGTTGGTTCTCAACTGGGTTCTTCCAGGGACCGCCAGGCTAGGCACTCGCTAGTCCTTCTTGAGCCTTCAGACTGTCCGAATCTCTTCTGACGGCCCGATTGACCGTTCTGTTTGTGGGCACCAGTGTATACATAATTTCATAACGTCTATGCATTCCGGTTGTCCTTTCGGCTGTCAAACCACTTGAACTGCTTCCGGCGGTCAACCCACGTAAGCCGTCCACTTGTTTACACATCTGGAATATCCTGTTTAGAGATCCCTACTTGAAGGGTCTGTCAGGGGTCAATATGAAACAGATAGATAGATAGATCGAGAGAGAGAGCGGGGGAGAGAAGAGAATATTGAGAGATTATATTTGCGTACGGTAATGCAAGGGAGGAGAGAAAGAGGGAAGTGAAGAGAAGGTTGTCCCGATGAAAATAACACTGTATCATTTCCCATGTCATCGAGGGTGTTAGAAAGAAATGATAACAGACCAACAAATCGATAATCAAAGAAGGAATATACAAGTAAAATTGTAAATCAAATGTCCGTTGTTGAAAAGTTCTGTTTCAAAGGACTTTGATGTACGCGGGAAAACTGTTGTTGAGGAAAGGGAGTTTTGTATTTGAAGCAGAGATTTATTGTATTCCTGTTTGTTGGGTTAATGGAAAGAAGAAGGCCGATTTTGAAACGTGGCTTGACGTATTTCTTTTAGGGTCCACACGCTTCACGTTTAAGAGTGGACATTATCGTGTATGAGTCTCTTACGTAGTTCGTGTTTATATGGGAAGTAGAGTCTGTAGAGTTAAGGCTCAATACAGGTTGTACGGGGGTGGGGGATGCGGGAGGAAGTGTCATGAGATATGATCGTTTAGGAAATGTTTTTACGCGCCACTTGGTACAGTGGGTGAGACTCCAATTTGGAGTCTTTGTGCGGCATAGGCTACGTAGATAAGGCTGCTAAATGGAACTTCTGTCGGCAAATAATCAGCAAAAGGTGAGAATGGCCATGTGAATCAGCTAATCGCTGCTGCATGAGGTGCTTTGTAAGTAGCTATGTCGAGAATCTATCATGTGTTTTTGCGGTCCATCGGGACAGGAAATAAGATATATTAGTCAGGGTTTCGCAGAGTGTCATGTGTGCAATCAATGCCCACATGTGAATGTATCACAATAACCAAAAAGATTTATCCCAATGTCCGGAACTGACAGCATTCTAATTCACGAAATTGACTGGATCCCAATGGCTGGAATTGATTGCATTCTAATCCCGGAAAATGATTGGATCTCAATGGCCGGAAATGACTACTATCTAATCCCGAAAAATGAATGAATCCCAATGGCCGGTAATAATTGCATTTTAATGCTCTAAACTGATTGGATCGTAAATGCTAGAAATGATTGTATCCCAGCACCTGAAAATGATTGTATCTCTCTGCACGCAAATGATAGCATCTCATTATCCTGAAACGAGTCTGTTCTTATTATCTGAAAAGGATTGTCTTCCATGATGTGTTTATCAAGTATTCCTATCTAATACAAATAATTGGTACACTGTTTTAGGGTTATCAATCTTTCATATCAAATACTGATAATTTGCACACAACGGTATCGTTTCAAGTATTTTTATCTAATACTAATAATTTGTTTGCATTTGTATGGCTTCAAGTATTCCTAACAAATACTAATTATTCATTGACAGTTTTATGGTTCCAATTATTTATATCTAATAGTAATAATTTATGCATAATTATACCAATTATTTTTCTAAACGCATTCTTCTGGACCATTTTTCTCTTGCGTATTTTCGTGGCTGTGTCCATTGTTTCCGATTTGAAATGCCGCTGAATAGTTTATTGACAATAAAGCAAATAACTTGTCACTTAAAAACACACACCATTAATTAGCGTTTCGCGTTTATTTTTATGCGACGCTTCATAAGAGTCGCGGCTGTCGGCGTTCAAAAAGTATTGTTTTTTTTTTTTCATGTCCGCTTTTCAAAGACTTTTCTCTTAGCCAACGGCATCTTTGTAGAAACCATTTAGGTTTACATAAGTCAAAGGACACGCTTAAAATTGTTACTTTGAGGAAGTTGCCAACAGGAGACGAAATGTTTTTAAACAGTGAAGGTGAGGCACAAGATATTTTAGATAATTAGAGAGATTACATTCATGAGGATGACGACATTTAAAATGCTTTGATGAGAAGGAAAATAGCGACAGTTTATGGATGGTTAGAGAAGATACGTTTTTGGTTTATGAGTGGGGGTTAGATTTCTGGTTGGGGGTTAATTTATAGAAAGCATTTGCAACGTATGGAAAAATGTATACAAAGAGAAAAAGACTGAGTAACAAAGATTTTGCTATCGGGAAAAAGCGACGAGTTTCTTAATGCCTCTTCCAGACAATGTTCTCAATTGTTTAAGCACATGTTTGACCCATAACAGACCGTCCCTCTATTCCTTCACTTCAAAACCGGAAATCTTGTCGTCTGTTCAACATGTATTAAAATTGAAAGTGAATTTACCAAGAAATGAAACGTTCATTTTTTGTGACAGATTGATTGATTGATCGATTTTTATGGTATATCTACCTGACCAGGGTTATTTAATGCCGGGAGATTAGAGAATTATATTCATTGTACATTTACAGATTTGTTTAGTAATTGATTTCTTTGTCGGCATATCAACCTTCGTGGGTTATTCAATGATAAAGCAATCCTTTTAGAAGAACAGATGTGGTACTATTTATCTTGTAGCAGAGGTGGGGATAAGAGGGTTCATGCCTTTCTGTAAGGTATATGATATCAATTATTCCTATCTACTATAAAGGAGAGAGTTCTCATGATATAATGGCTCGAGTGCAAACTCGAAATAAGTGAGTTTGAACTCCAATCAAGCTATTAAGTTTATTTTTGGACTAATGCCCCCCAGAGGAAGGTGTGAACTCCCTTATCCATCAGCTATGTGTCAAATAGTATCACTGCTATTCTTTTCCAAGGATGGCTTTGATATCTGAATAACCCACAAAGGTTGATATGCCATTAAACGAAGAAACAGACGAATACAAATAATTTCCATACATTTGTATGGTTTCAAGTATTCCTATCAAATACTAATATTTCATACACTATTATATGGTTTTAAGTTATTAATAATAATCCTTAGTAAACAATTATAGTTGATAAAGTTGGCGACCGTAATCGAAAGCGACCTGAAGGCTCCCTTTTCAATAGCTACTACACCGAAGTGTAGGGGAGGGCGCTCCTTCTTTCCCTGGATTGTTCCACTTTACCCTTGATACATACCTTATATTGCTGAGTGTTAAGCAAGGGGGTATCACGTGCCATTTTTAAAAGTCTTTGGTATGACGAACCAGGATTGAACCCAGGTCTCCCGGACCATTAGCGAACACTCTACCCACTTGGCCAATGAGGCGGTAAACAATTATAGCTTCAAGTAATTATTCTTAATACAAATAATTTACAGTTATATGGCATCAAGTATTCCAAATACATACAAATAATTTACACATTGTTATATGGCATCAAGTATTCCTAGCAAATACGAATAATTTTTAAACAAATCTATTTGGTCCATAGATGAGACCCTAAAAGTATCTGATCATTCTGGATCAGAGTGGACCTGGGAGTAATGGCAATGGTGGGGAAGTCCATACTGCATAGAGATCCAGAAACGAAACTTACTATCAGATGGAATTTCGTGTCATACACAAAATACCTTTTGGGGTTGGCATTCTACAGGGGATACAATCAACATATTCTAAGCCCCGACTACAAAGAAGTTTAGAATTTGTGAAAAGTAAATCTATACTTCTGCTTGTGCAAAGAAACCCCGTGACAAAACGAGGCAACAATATTTAAAATACAGACATATGGCAGATGTCATAAATAACAACATATGCAATGTGATTTCATGGTGGTAGACATTTTAAGACGCTTAGTAAACTCAGAAGTCGTAAGTAGAATATTTCCTTCGATCTTCAAATGACGATTCTGCTAGAAAGCGAGGTGACAATCCTTATATATATAACTGCGCAAGTGAAATGTGCACGTTATATGAATGGTCGTTTATAACGATTTTAACGGAAACGTCATTAACACGTGAAAGTAAACGCCTTCAAGATCAATACGAACTTAAGCTAAAAAGAGGTACTTTCGTTCTGTTTGTCTTCATACTCTGTCCGATGGCAAAAGAAACAGGTGGTGCCAGGGGTAACAGTACCGCCTTAGCCACCGAAACTGTGGAATCACCTCTGATCAGCTTCTGATGAGGACAGGGTATCGCACGTGGTTTCACGCGTTGTATGATAAAATTAGAAATATAACAATCTCTTTCTCTCTCTCTCTCTATATATATATATATTCTATCCATGTTCAGGGCTCCCTATATCAGTATTCTGGTCGATCTTAACTGTGCTGTAGTCGAGAGTCTCGATTCGTCCTCCTATTTACAATTCTTTAATACGTGCAAATCCTTGAAAAAAAAAAAATTTTCTGAAGACTCCCTTTCCTTCTTCTTTATTTCAAATGTCCACTTCGGTCGTTCAAACTTTTTCCGAATCATTCTCTGGCACCGATCTCGCCATCATCTGCGCAGGATGTTCTTATTCCAACTTATTATCCGCAGGGTCAAAGCAGGTCTCCATTCTCTTCAACTCCCTACAGGGTTCACTATCATGTTATATAATTGATAATGACTTTTTATATTTTTTATTTTTCGTTAATTATATTTTATTATTTAGTTCGGTAAGGCTTTGAACTACTCGGGTCTCTAAATCCAGGTGCATAGTCATTTGGTGCAGTCTTACGCCCGTATGGAAAGGATATGACAATCACGATTTGTCATAATAAATCCCCAGAGAGGAAATGGAGCTGGAGTGTGGATGATGTCATGCCCAGAAGAGATGGTCCTGAGAATTTGAAGATTTTGAAACGACAATAGTTGAGTATTCGACCGTTTAAAGTGCTGTTGAGTTTTCTACCTTTGAGGCGTGCGGTTGAGGTTTTCGGATCTCGACCGGCAGAGATGAATTGAGATCTTAAACATCACAAGATGCGCCGCGCGTTAGGGTGGGGTCAGCATAGTATGGTTAGCATAGGCTTTTAAGAATTGTGTCTCTCTTCTCGTGTTACCATGGGCCGAAGCCAGAAATTAATAAACCCATTCGTATCCGAAACGAAAGAGTTCGCCTGTATTTGTATATGTATTTGTATTACTGTTGGGATTGAGATCATTATGGCTATAAAACAATAAGTCACTTGAGCCCTTCACCTTAGATTTTAGTTTATTATTTCTCTTACTTCGTATGGTTTATTTAATCTCGTAAAGTTTTTAATATTGGTACCATAGCATCGTACCTCTCCCTTTTAATTCTCTAGATATTTTACTATTGATTGCCCTTCTTCGTTTCTCAGCTAGATTCTTTAAGTTGATTTTCCAACAGTTTTGGAATCAATTGAGCTATTAATTTAGGAAACTCCTTAACTAATGGACTCCATACTCCGATCCAATTATTGTTTGACACGTCTGTAAGGGACAGGAAATTATCTCCATTTCCAAACTTCTCTGCCTGATAGAAAGACAAAATAGTGTTGCACCAAAAACGCCTCAACCCATGCTAACCCAATAACAGTCAAAAAGGGTCTCACCCTTATAAAACTCTTTTGCTACTTTTCACATACCTTTGTCAATTCAATATCCCTATTAGAAGCTATGGGCCATATCCCATCGAATATCCTTAATACTTGGAGGTTGCACTTCCTTTATCTTTATATCTATTTAACAAATATTTGGGGTCATATCCACATTTCTCTTAAACAATTCCATCATACACATCTTATATCTACAAACTGTAATAAAAAAAAAAATTGTGAGTGAATATTTTCATCGGATTCCGATCGAAAAATAACACTGTATATCTTTGAAAACAAGGAATCGAATTCTCCGAGCACAAAAGAAACAATGATAGGATCAATAAAAAAAAAAGGGTCAAAGGTTATATTTGATGTTGGTGATCTCGTGTTTTACAAGGCCCATATGAGGCAAGGTAAGTTGGATCAAAGATAAAGGCCATACTATTGGATTATGGAACAAACAGGACCGATAATTTTTAAAGTTTGTGATTAATTAAGAAATAAAGTAAATAGAACAACTGCCAACGACCTAAAACCAGCCAGGGTCGAGGCGTGGGATATTCCCATGCTTACAAAAGAAGAAAAGGTCAATATGACAGGTGACCCTAGCTGGACCGAATCGTGATATGGAAGAAGACGATTCGAAAAGAGAAATTGAACTTATATTTTGAAGGACACAATAGAAAGTTGCTGATAAATAATAGGGATGAAGATGAAGAATCAGACGAATGGGATGAAGGGGATGAGATTCCCTTTCATAGAATTGACGAGGCGTCTGGAAGCAGAAGCGAATTAGTTCCTGGAAGAAGCGCCACTAAACCAAAGACTGAGGAGTGCTACTGCCAGTGCCTGATTAAAAACAAAACCGAACACTCATTATTCTCTCTTTTGGATAATTAGGCCAATATTTCTCCCCAAAATCTGGGAAATCCGTCTATCTTAGCTTTACTTTGGAGATGATTTGGGGAGATGGTAATATGTTTGGTATTAAAAGTCTCATTATTTCACTCACAAATTCTCTTCTATTATCAGTTACTAATTCTACTACACAAGAATGCTGCGAGCAATATTAAACAAGTCCTGGAGACAGCACCCCACAAAGCAGCAGCTGTACGGCCACTTACTACCCATCACGAAAACTATCCAAGTTAGACGAACCAGACATGCGAAACACTGGTGGAGAAGTAGGGATGAACTCATAAGTGACCCCTTCACATGGACGAGCAAAGGCTGGACAACTAGCTACAACCAACATACAACAGCTCAGTGCCAATACTGGGTGTAGCCCTGAAAACCCACCGGAAACGATGGACGATAGAGAGGGGTGGCGAGAAAGGGTCAGGGATATCTGTACTGATGGTGCGACCTGATGAGGATGATGATGATGATGATGAATTCTACTACCGCCCCTACTTTTGGAAATATTTAATTTACGACCAGCTTAGTCTTTGTCCCTTACAGTGTGGGTTTCTACCCGATCTATTAGCCAGTCCACGAAACTTACAATGAAGATATTTCCTCTTGGACTCTAATATATGGACTTAACACATCCGTGCTGACCATTTCAAAAAGATAGAAAGGTACATCTATTCTTCATTTCTTGGGCTCCTCACTTAACAGGTTACACAATATGTAACATATGTAAGATATATGTAACGTATATAACTGACATTATTATACATTCCAGGCCAGTTATAATTTCGACCAAACAATTCTTACGTTTTTTCAATCCCCATGAGTCATAACTTATCATGACATCTCTTGAATATTTCCTCCTCAAGGTTTCCTTTTTGGTACAAATAACTTTATTTTCGGATTCTCATCTATACTAGATATATTGTAGAATATTCCGCTTAGGACATCAAAGTCCTTTTCGCTACGGTTTCCTTTAGCCTAAGCAGTTCCTTGTCATTTGAATATTCTGTCATGGCTTCTTCATCATTTACACATTTTTCTTCTATTCTGTCTTTTACAGATCGTCATCGTTCTATAATGGTCGTTCTTCCTTTCTAAGAGAATTGATGACACATACTCAGTAAGTTTTATCATTCACCTCAGTTTCTTCAATCATCGTTTATTGTTTTAACTTCTTGGGAATGTGGAGGTGCCCGTGGTGCAATGGTTATCGTCGCAGGATGTGGACACGGCGACACGAGTTCAAATCCTGGACCTGACTGATTGCATTTCACATAGCACTAATACCCTTGGGAAAGGTATGAATCCAAAATATTCTCCCTCCAGCTATGGGTAAATAGTAAGGCAGACTAGGTTCTTCAGCGTTGGTGAGGCAACTAGTTTAGGAGAAGGAAAACTCTAAATTCAAACCTGTTAAACTCCGCTTAAAAAATGACCTTGTGTCATATCCTGTCCGAGCGGAGGGGTTGGGTAAATTTGAATTTCTTGGGAATTTGTAACAATAAATCCAAACAAGTATTCTTCCAAGGGATACTCCTCCCTTCAGTTGTGACACTGCAAGGCCCTCATTTGGATCACTTTATTTTTCCATTCGGCTATTTCTGATGATCTAAGCCAAGTAACGACCCCTAACTACCTTGACAACTGAAGACAAAAGAATTCCCATGGCTACAATTAATAATCGAAGGCAGAAGAAAACAATTCTGACCAACCCGAACTCTCTCAACAGTCTCTCCCTATGTCATACTCTGATCTTTTCTTGGTCTGGCTTCTGAAAATCTTTTCACAAAATCTTCGAGCGGTGCTGTCTCTTTGAGCGATCTCAAATGCATCTCTGAAATTCTCCAAGATGCTTGTTCTTTCTTGATGTTCTTCTCACTCCATTCAGCTTCTCCCTGGGTGGGAATTCTGGATCATCTGCCAGTATATCGCTGGGTCAGAAACTCTGATCGTCATGGTACCAATATAATACGATACGGCAGCAACATAAACGGCCAATATACTGCAGGGTCAAGAATCTGGGTTGACACGACAACAATACAAATCTGAACCCCACTAAGAGAGTTACGTATACAGTTCACTGCGAATATAAAAATAACCCTCTCACCCCAAACACGTCGTATTTATCGTCGACGCGTTGTTCAGTTCGAACTCTATTCCAAAATTTTAATCTCTACAGCTGTCGAAACTGTGGGGCGTTTATAATTCGTAACTCTGTGAGAGTCAGTTTGAGTGGTGGATTGTCTAGCTTGATATTTCTTCAAGTTTTGTGGTTCTTACAGGCAAAAGAAACGTGTGTTTCTTCAACCGATAAGCCGTGCTAATCTCCTCTGGTGACGAATGTTCTGACCAGGATAAGTCAATCCCTTCTCCGGAAGAACAGTAATGTCAGTTGATAAACCATAAAGTTTAATAGCAATATAATTAAGTGAAATACAATCAATTATCTTATGGTATTTACAGTTATACAAAGCAAAATGTAGCGAGTGGACTGATTATATGTACGTCGGTTTTAAGTTAACTTTAGCAACTTTGTGAAATTCTTGAGTCATTTACTCATGAGTGCACAAGTATGTGAGTTAACTAGCTGATACAGAGTTATATCTCGGCTGAGTGCCTTCAAAATTGCGTGTGTGTACTTTATGTCTCTCAATACTCCGTCCGCTTCGCAGTCCAAACACCAACTAATTTGTGACGATAAAATCCTATCATTAAATGCATATCTTTTCATAATCCAAACCAATTCCGACACTGAAAATGCATCTCAAATCGGCTATTGTTCAAATCCAGTTCAAGGGTCATTGCCTTTCCTTACAAGAATTCTATTCTATGCCTGTATTCCCCAACCCAAAATAATATATCTAATATTATCAAACCATATCTAGCCAGCTCCAAAATTCAACAATACAAGTTGACCTCTCGCTTGACGGGGTCGCAGCTGCGCCTTCCCATAATCAAGTTATTCTCTCGGAAATTTTAAAAATCTGATTTTTCAATTTAATTAACCCAATCCAGACAGCTGTGAAGAAAATTATTTTTATGATATTCTCAAAAACAAGTAACATTACAACCAATTAACTCGTTACATTACAATCAGTCAACTTCGTTACATCTTGTTACATTAAACCGGTTAGCTTCGTTATACCTTGTTATGTAATATAATTGCGGAGGGAATTCGTTTTGTATATCTTGCCTTTCGGCTTAGTTAGGATGAGAACCTTTCGGCTCAGTGCATGGATTAGTTAGGTGCAAACATGAGCGCAGGTGTTCACGCACACGCGGAGAGTATGTGTCATTCAGAGATGTCAAAATAAAATTCCAGATAGGAATTAGGACCAGGGGATGTGAGTCACATGCACCAGAAGCGTGAGCTGAGGATTTTTGGGATTTGAGAAAAAGCAGAGAGTTGAGTTCCTGCGTCCGAACGGGAAGGTTGAGATTCAGACCTGGGCGAGGCTAGACGACTTTGTGCGCTACGGGCGCCGTGCGTTGGTTGGGTTGAGAGCTGACGATGAAAAAGCAGTCAGCGTAGAAAGATTGTGTCTCTCTCTCCTCATGTCGAAAAGCCTTTAAACTCAAAAAGGTGAATAAAAGTTTCGTACCTGAACTAAGAAGTCTTAAAGTGTTTCACCTGTATTTCGGATTCCCTATGTACATTTCTCGTATACGTATCTTGGTTGTATTTTTGGACGTGGATATGTTACAGTTACATTAAACCGGTTAGCTTCGTTACACCTTGTTACTTGCTTTTCATTTCTGTGTTATCAATTTTTTTTCTTCAACATAGTGTTGTGACCCCGGAGAAGGTCACTAATGAAAACTCAAACACGGATATTAGATAACAGATTATATTACACAAGAAAGATAGCGTTACATAGAAAAGGTAAGAAGTCTCGTACTGTTCAGATAACACCGGTATTGATCTGCGGTATTTGATGACCTCCCCACCTAACGAGCATGTGTGGCGCAAGGCCATTTTTTGGTGGGTCCGGGCGCAGGGTTGGAGCCCACACGTGCCCGGCATTCCCCAAAATGCCTACGACCCCGTCGGCATTCCCCTCGGGCGGCGGGCGATGAACCCAACCCCCCGAAGGGGGTAAAATCCTGGGGGAAGACCCCCTGAGGCCGAAGGAAATCTCCAGGTACCGAGACACACTCAGCCAGATCCGTGCCGCAGATAACACGGCCGGGCGAAGGGCTACCCGGCAACTGGAGAGGTGTCAGACCGAGATTGATCTGCGGTATTTGTTGCTCGCCCCACCCAACGGACAAGTGTGGCACAAGGCGTTTTTATGGTGGGTCCGGGCGCAGGACCGTAGCCCAAACGCGCCCGGCATTTCCCAAAAATGTCCACAACCCCGTCGGCATTCCCCTGATTAGGGGCGCCTCAGGCGCCGGGCGATGAACCAAACCTCCCCGAAGGGAGTAAAAGCCTAGGGGGAAGGTACCCTGAGGCCGAAGGAAATCTCCAGGTACCGAGACACACTCGGCCAGATCCGTGCCGCAGATAACACGGCCGGCCGAAGTGCTACCCAGCACCTGGAGAGGTGTCAGACCGATAGTGATCTGCGGTATTTGATGCACGCCCCACCTTACGGGCATGTATGGCACAAGGCCTTTTTTTGGGTGGGACCGGGCGCAGGGCCGTAGCACACACGCGCCCGGAGTTTACCAAAAATGCCTACGGCCCCGTCGGCATTCCCCTTGTTAGGGGCGCCTCAGGCGCCGGGCAATGAACCCAACCCCCTCGAAAGGGGGTAAAAGCCTGGGGGGAAGGCCCCCTGAGGCCGAAGGAAATCTCCAGGCACCGAGACACACTCGGCCAGATCCGTGCCGCAGATAACACGGCCGGCCGAAGTGCTACCCGACACCTGGAGAGGTATCAGACCGATAGTGATCTGCCCCCTGGCAGCAAAATCTCTCAGTACTAATAACGGTGAGAAGAGTCCATTATAGTGAGATGGGTAAGGTTCCCACAACATATAGTTAGTCCTTAACGGATTTATTTTGTGGTGCTATTAAATGAAAATTAGTTTCTCTCTTGAGCTTTCTCCTTCTTTGCCATGTGAAGGTCATTTCGGCTGCAGATATCTCTTCTAACCCAAACGCGGCGGGGAAGATGACACTCTTCTGAAAAGAAGCGACAATCATCATTAAGAAGGTGTGTTCAAAAAGTATCGAGACTGAAGTTGTATTTACAATGGCAGAAATGTACGTTTTCGAAGTATCTCTTGAAATCCACTTTTGATATTGTGTCAAGTTCGAATCTTGAAAAGAATTTTCAGTTGAAGAACAAAAACAGAATCAGGGGTCTGACGAATCTGAAGGGTGTTGCATTCGCACTATTTAGAGTAAGATAGATAGATAGATAGATAGATATTAACAGAATGAGATAGATAGATAGATAGATAGATAGATAGATATGGCTCTTAGAGAAATTTCAATTACCTCATCAAATATTCAAACTTCCTTTCCCGACCCCTTTCGAAATCACTGGTCGAGACAACAGAGAAGATTTGGGGGAATGAGTAAGTAAGTTGAAGATGTCAGCATATATCGGTTTATCTACCAATTAGTTAGAACCAAACGAGTTAGGATTTCAACACTTTACTCAACAAAGAAGCTGTTGGAGAATGCAGCAATAAAAAAGAAAAAAAGAAAAGGTTTTTTCGAACATCATCGCGCAACGAAGGTTGCAACAATCTGCAGATGTAATGGAAAAGAACATACGAAGATCATTAAATAAGTTTCCAGACTTTTTTCGTATGGCCACTTTTATTATTGATAGTACACACATGAAACTCTAGTCCCCTTCGAAGTAATCTCCTCCGGCTGCAATGCACTTGTTGTACCGTTTCAACAACTTCTGCAAGGCCCGATGGAAATCCTCTGGTGTGAGCGTGTCAATGACCTTCATCACAGCCTCTTTCATCTCCTCAATTGTCTCATAACGACAGCCTCTGAGCTTAGGGAATAACCAAAAGTCACATGGAGCAAGGTCTGGACTATAGGGAGGCTGAGGAACTGTCTTGATGCCAATCTTGGTCAAATAGTCTCTGACAAGGATGGAGTTGTAGACTGGTGCATTGTCCTGCTGGAAATGCCACTGACCCGATTTGAAGAGTGCTGGCCTCTTCCCTAGGAATCTCTTCCTGAACTCCCTTAAAACCTCAATATGGTAACCCTAACCTTAACCCTTTGGCCAATCAACTGTGGTGTATTGACTTCCTTACTCCTCCCACAACTCTCATCATCTCTCACAGACTCCCTGGCTCCCTGAAAGATGGTCAAAAAGCAGTCTAAAGCATTCCAAAGGTTTCTCTGGCATTTTTCCAAGTTTAAAACACAATTTTATTGCATAACGTTCTTCTAAAGTATCTTCATGTCCAGATTTCATTTTTGAAATTCACCAGCTGTGAAAATCAGGTTTTAGTAGGGTGTATTCCAATTGCTACTGTAGTTGTTCCTTTGAACGTGAAATCATAAAAATTGGTCAGTCATCTCATGAGATGTATAGCAATAACATAGTGAATTTTCAAGAGTCTACAACAATTTTAAATGCCTGTACAAAAAAGTCTGGAAACTTATTGAATGTACAACGTACAACTGATCTTGAATGTTGATGCATAGATAATTTTAAAACTTTCCGTCTCCGTTTTGATTTGACCACCTCCTGCGCTGTAATAGTCAGTAAACTAGACCAGAAACCCATCATTAATGAATTTGATTCTCACCGAGTGCCCCACACTTCTTGTCTTGGGATAAACCAAGTAAATGACAACATGGGCTCCTCACGTGATGCAATGAGCTCAGCTAGCAAACCGTTCAAGTGAATTCGAATCTCACTGGGTGGTCCGTACTCCTAGCTTTGTCCCAAATTAAGCTCAGTTTAGTAAATGACAACATGGGCGCTTCGCGTGGTGTTATGGTGAAGGAGCTACACTATCAAACCATTTTAGTGAGTCCGAATCTTACTGGATGCTCCGCTTTTTTTTACACTTTGCCAAACTAAGCTCAACTTAGTAAATGAATAATACAACTTTGCTTTATTCAGAAGAAAAGGCATCCCTTTGCCATATAACATAGACCGTAGAATGGAACGGTCGAAAACGTTATTATTACAATATCAGAGATACAAGGAAGATATTCATTTGCGGGGAGGAGGCATATAAACTCGGGTTCAAATCCTGAAAGAAGCTTCTTGAATTTCACATAACACTAATACATTAGGGAAAGGCATGAATCTAAGTATTTCCTTGCCAGATATGGGTAAAATAGTTGAGCAGACTAGGCTCTTTAATCTTACTCTAGCAACCAGACTAGGAGAAGGAAAATTCTGAATTCAAATCCGTTGTAGACCTGGAGAGGTATGGGCTCCGCCTGACTATTTGTGTCCAAGTCACGCTCTATGAGTAGCCCCACCCTACGAGACCAGTGAGTGAGTGAAATAATAACAAACGTTAATAACTGTATCTGGCTACGTACTTTCTGATCCAGCTTCGTATTCATATAGATTGATATACGAGACTGTGTACAAGTTTTCTTAGTGCTTATGTTCTCTTATTAATTGGTTTTTAAGACCAAAAAGACGTCTTCAGTTCCTGTAACAACCAAGCCTTGTTAACTCTAAAATGTCTCCAAGTAATGTTAACACAGGGAAAGAAAGAAAGAAAGAAAATGAAAAACAGGAAAAGGCCGGAAGTGCTACGAGTTAATATCAACAATTCATTTTTCAGCTGTTTGAAGATTTCTTTGTTTCTGAGAAGTAGGGGATGCTCTCTCTCTCTCTCTCTCTCTCTCTCTCTCTCTCTCTCTCTCTCTCTCTCTCTCTCCATCTTTTTGAGCTTTTCTTGTTTTTGTAATCGACTTTTCTTTCGTGTCTTCGTTTTTATTCCTGTTACTGGAATGTAAAAAGAGCGAATATTTTTGTTCTTTTATTCGTCTATTTTTTAAGCTGCTTCATTATTCGGAAACAACGTAACAAAATTCCACTATGGAATTTGGTGATTGGCCACGAACAACATTTCCGGACATTGGAAATAGAAAAAGAAAAAATAAGAGCAACAACAACTAAAAAAGCTGTTGTAAAACTAATCTGCATTTTTCTCAAAAGTCTGAGCCAAAAAACCTGTTTCTGTCTGCAAGATTTTGCCGACGAACTTAAAAAGAAAAAGCAAACTGTAAAGTTGACGGTTAAAAAACATTAATATGTTTGGCGATTTGTTCAATTGAAAACGAGACATTGGTAAAGTAAAATGGCTGACAGCGAAACGAATAAAAAATCAATCAATAAAATTCTTATAGATATTTATCAAGCTTAACTCTGCGTAACATGTAACGTGACGATAGAGTTATAAAGGTAGGGAAACCCTACCATTAGCCTTCAAAATCAGATTTACAAAATCCTGGCCAAACGAGATTCACGGAATTTGCAACATATGTTACTTCGTTGATTGGTTAGATGCTGTCAAGCATGTCAACTTTTGTTGGGTTATTTAATGATGTCAGCCTTTTTTTTAAGTTAGTTAAATAATAATAATAATAATAATAATAATAATAATAATAATAATATGGAACATGAAGGTGACAATTATACAAATTGTGATTGGTGCTTTTGGTACAGTAACTCAAGGATTATTAAAGGGACTGGAGGACTTGGAAGTTGGAGGACGGGTGGAGCATTATTGAGAACGGCCAGAATACTGAGAAGAGTCCTGGAGATTTGATGGTTGGTTGGTTTCTTTGTTTAATGGCATATCAACTCTTTTTAGGTTATTTAATGCCAAAGCCATTCTCCTAGAAGAACAGTACTGGTACTATTTAACCCATAGTTGGGAGGATAAGGGGGTTCATACCTTTCCCAATGGTATTTGTCCGAAAGTGAACGTAATAGCGCGACTGGAGTACGAACTCGCGTACTACGATTCCGCAGTCCATCGCTTTAACCATTACACCACGTGGACACCCACCTGGAGATTTGAGGAGACTTACTGTCACTCAAACTCCTGTGAAAGACCATTAGCTAACGCTGATGTGGAAAAACTCTAATGAGTAAATAATAATGATAATAATGATGATGATAATTTATGCATAATTATAACCCCGCCCCTGCAGGTTGAGATTAGAATACGCTGACTGTATCCCCTGCAAAGGAATAAAGCCTCTCTCCAAGAAAAGAGGGTGTCCAGGGGATTACACAAAACTGCATCTGATGGTGAGATTCCAGTTCTGGAGAGTATGGAGTATTTCATTACTCTCAGGTCCACTCTACTTCGGAATGATTGTAATTGTTTGGATCCAATCCGTGGGTTAAATATGTCTGTTTGATATATAATGGATACGAATGCTTGAAACCATATAACGGTAGATTATTTATATCAAGGCTTGGTTTGATTTCTTTATTTAATGGCATATCAAACTTTGGGGGGTTATTTAATGCCAAAGTCATCCTTGAAAAAACTGTAGAGATACTATTTAACCCACAGCTAGAGGCGGAGAATTAAGGGATTCATCATATCTTTTCCAAACCCGAAACTGTACGTCATTGTTCGACTGGAGTTCGAACCCTCTTACTATGATGTCACATTCAAGCACGTTAGCCATAACCCACTGGGAATCTCCATATACATTAAGATTATTTTCTTGTTGCTATAATTGTTTACTAAAGATTATTCTGGGCTATTTATGTGAGATATGAGATATTTTAACCAATAGGAATGGTAGTAATTTACAAGTAAATCTAGCTTTTTATTTACTAAGCTTTCTTAAGTCTGGCAAAGAAGCCTCGGTTGCTTATGGTATCCTTGGTATAACGAAGTTTCGTCTGATGGTGAGGCTCCATTTCTTGAGCTCTGAGGAGGGTGTAGAGTTACCCTTTATTGCCATTACTTCTAGTTCTACCCTAATCTGGAGTGGCAGTGTCTGTTAGCGTCCCATATAGAGGCAAATAAACCTGTGTGAAATAATTCATATTAAATAGGAATACTTAATATCATATAACTTTGCGAAAAAAAAAAGAAATAAGCACCAACATAAAAAATGTAAATATGAACGAACAATGTAACTTATAGACATAAAATAACCCCAGACGTGTTGACATACCATTAAAACCAATCCTTTAATCAATCATTTTAATCATTGGCACTACATGGACCCAAACTAAATGTATGAAGAAAAAACTTGACAGCAACTACACAAGAATGCTGCGGGTAATATTGAACAAGTCCTAGAGGCAGCACCCCTCAACGCAGCAGCTGTACAGTCACTTACCACCCATCACGAAAACTATCCAAGTTAGACGAACCAGACACGCGGGACACTACAGGAGAAGTAAGGACGAACTCATAAGCGACGTACTCCTGTGGACCCCTTCACATGGACCAGCAAAAGCAGGATGACCAGCTAGAACCTACATACAAGAGTTCTGTGCCGATACAGGATGTAGCCTTGAAGACCAACCAGAAGCGATAGACGATAGGGAGGGGTGGTGGGAGAGGGTCAGGGATATCCGTGCTAATGGCGCGACACGTTGATGATGATGATGATGATGATACAACACAGACATATGTACACATCTGCATGTTCGCACTAGATTGAGAAAGAGAGATTGAGTGAAAGAGAGAAACAAAGAGAGAGAGAGAGAGAGAGGGAGTAAGGGAATGAGAGAGAAGGAAAGTGAAAAAAGAGTGTATAGGAGGGAAAGAGAGAGAGGGGGAGAATGAGAAAGAAAGAGAAAAAGTGAGAGTATCGCCCTTAAATAGGAAGAACCAATATCAAATTTTCATAAAAACCTAATTTTTTTCTAAATCAAAGATCTCAGACACATTATACACTCAAAATGGATATCATTAGATACTATTTATATTTAAACTCTTTAACTTCGAAGCTGTGTAACCACAAATTAAAATTGAATTAATATATATAAATAAAAGTTGTACTTGTTCTTGGAATTCAACACATTCATATTTTTAGTAACAGAATTTCAA
>OY757946.1:1610653-1615653 GCA_963585895.1 Sepioteuthis lessoniana | reverse complement strand
ACATTCATGTACAGTAGCATCCATAAGTTAAGGAACAGAACAACAAAAAATATTTAAATGATTTTACTTGAAAAAATTTGCATGTATGTTTATGGAATTTTCCCAAAATAAACTTGACATATATACATTTGTTACATATAAAGTTTTCTAAAAAAATTTACATTGAATTAATTAATAGTTAATTAAAATAAATATATATATATATATATATATATATATATATATATATATATATATATATATGTGTGTGTGTGTGTGTATCAGATTTTGCCCTGGTCAAAAGTTAAGGAACGCTGTTGAATTATAGTAATTTAGGAAATTTTTAAACAACTTTATTGCTAATTTTGATTTATAGTCAACTGTTATACGTTGTTGGAACTATTAGTAAGCACGATGGGGGCGAAAGCATATAATTACTTAACTTGACAAGAAAAAATGTTCATTTTAGCAAATCATGAAGAAGGCAAATCATATTTTGAAATTGCTAGTATCGTGCGAAGGTCAAAAAGCGTTATTTATCATCTAATCAGTAGATAACACGACAATTGAACCAAAACCTAGAACTGGCAGGCCTCCTTTGACTACCAAACGAAAAGATAAGATTATTTTTAAAATGTCTTTAAAAGACTGTTTCGATACAGCAACGTTTATTTTTGGTGCATTTTATGCGCAAACAGGAAAACCAATCTCTAGAAAAACTGTTTCTCGTAGGTTAAATAAGGAAAAATCTGTGGCTCGGATTCAATATCGCAAACCTTTGATTTCAAATAAAAATTAAAAGGTTCGTCTTGACTTCACCACAGAGCATATCCTGTGAACAAAGGAACAATGGAATATGGTTCACTTTAGTGATGAATCTAAATTCAACTTGTTTGAATCTGATGATAAGAGGTTTGTAAGACATAAAAATATGGAACGCTTATCTCCTCGATGGGTTAGAAAACTGTGAGATTTGGAGAAGGAGCGCAATGGTGAGGGGGATGATTTCTTCAGGAGGAGTAGGGCCCATTGTTCGTTTTGACGATATTATTAATGCCAGTGTTTATAAAGAACTTCTTCGCCAACATACTCTTCCCCATTTACGCAAAGTGACCGTTGAATCTCCAATATTTATGCAAGACAGCGCGCCTTGCCACAAAGCTAGAACTATGTTAAGTTTTCTTGAAGAGGAAGGAATAGCTGTTATGAAGTGGCCACCACAAAGCCCAGATACGAATCCTATAGAAAATGTAGGGAAAATCATAGGAGAGAAAGCTCAGAACAGAAATCTTCGAAATATTGATGATTTATGGGATTTTCTGAAAGAAGAATGGGAAAGTATCACTACCATCTTTTGTAAGAAGTTAATTTGCTCATGTGGTCGAAGATGCAATGAGGTAATCCAATGCAAAGGAAAATTCACTAGATATTGAATTTTTCTTTAGTTTATAAATTGATCTAACAAGGTTTTATGGTGCGTTCCTTAACTTGTGACCAGAGCAAAATGTATATTTTTGGTGTTTCTATAAATTATACTGTTAAAGAAAATTTAGAAAACTTTATATGCAATAAATAGATTTATGTTCCAAGTATATTTTGGGAAAATTTCGTAAATGTATATATAAATTTTTTCAAGTAAAAACCATTTGAATATTTGCTGTTGTTCCGTTCCCTAACTTATGGCCACTACTATGTGTATTCTGGCAGCAGTACTCTCTATTCATTCAAGAAATAGTAAATTTTTATATAAGACGATGGGAAGGCTCTAAAAATGAAGTGAAAAAACAAACAAAAAAATAACTTTAAACTTTTTTTTAACATAACTGTAAAAACTAAAGTTGGAATATTATCCATCAATTGAATATGACAGGCACGTCCCTCAAAAATATCTAACAGTAGTTCTGTTAAATTAAGTTACAGATGTACTGAAAACATGCTCTAAAGACAGCAAAAATACTGAAAGAAGGAAATGTAACTGGAGACGAAAGAATGAATTCCCAATCAATGGTAAATGCTTAACAAAAACAACTGTAGAAACTAATGATGAACCCAACATGACTCATGTAGTGACCACAGAAACGCAGATTTTATAATCACATATCTTTCTTCAAGCATGATCAGTAACATAATATTATAATACACAGAAGGCGCCTCTAGAGGTGTAATGGTTAGCAAGCTAGACCAGCAAATCTACACGACTGAGTTAGAGTCTTGTTGGATGCCCCATTCATATGTCATTGTGCTATATCTAATTAACGTATGATTATAATAAATAGAAAAAATACCTACAGTCACAATTTAGTTGAAATAAAAATTTATTCTTTGAAAAACGGTGGGTAAAACAAATTTGTGACTTTTTTTCAACCCGAAATCTATTTAACTAGCCCCTATTTTTGTTTTTTCTTGTAACATTATTATCGATACGGCGAAATTGGTCTAAATCAACATTTTAAGACAAGAAAATATAAGAAAACTATAATCGTGAGTTAAAATAATCATTCATAATGTTTCGTTTTTAATGGCATATCGACCTTCTTGGGGTATTTAATGCCAAATCTAACCTTCTAGATGAACAGTAGTGGTACTATTTAACCCATCGCTGGGAGGATGAGGTGTTGTATAGCCACTTCATAATCATATCATAATCATAATGATATCTCAATCCAACGGCACATGTACAAATTCAAATACTCAAATACACAGGAACATTAACAGGCGAACTCACTGTTGTTCAGCTACGAACGTTTATTAACTTCTTAACTTCTGAGTTCGTTTCTTCGACACGAGGAGAGAGAGACACAATTCTTAATCCATCTATACCAACAAAACTCCCAATTGCCTGGTCGGACCCCACAAACGCGCAGCGCATCCCGTAGTGTTTAAGATCTCTGTCGGTAGAGATCCGCACAACTCCAGGGTCAGACTTCAACTTCTCAACACCATGGTCATAACTCAACTTTGACTTTCGACATAGCCCAAGTCAACTCCCAACTCGACCGGGTCCCCATTCGACAACCAACTGGACTGGTCGCCAGTAAACTCCCAACTCGACCCTTCCCCATTCGACAACCAACTGGACTGGTCGCCAGTGAACTACCAATTCGACTGGCCCACAGCCGAGACCCAACTGACGTCTTTTTCAAAATCTCCAAATTCTTAGCCTATCGCTTCCGGGCATGACGTCATTCACACTCCAGTCCAGTTTCCTATCTGGGGTTTATTATGACAATTGTGATTGTCATATCCTCTGCGCGCGAGTGTAAACTGTACCCAATGTCTGTGCACATGAACTAAGAGCCGATTAGTTCAAAGCCTAACCAAACTGAATGATTAAATATGATCAACAAAAAATGATTTATATATAAAAAAAATCATTCCGTAATTATATAACAAAGGGTGTCTATACTTTTCCCAACGGTATTTGTCCGAAAAGGAACATAATAGCGCGGGGGGAGTTTGAACTAGATTATTACAATTCCACGGGCCAACGGTTTAACCATCCCACCATCACACAAGGACACCCCCCCACTCATGACGTTTTTATTCAGAATGTTGAGTCCATGCAAAGAGAAAGGACTTGTTCTGAGAGAGTTTTAATTACTTCAAAATCAATTGACTTGAGCGAATAGCAGATCCCGAAAAGCTTTACCCACGGATTGAATGATTGATTGGTTTATATCAATCTGTCTAGGGTTATTCTCTGCCTGAAGGTTAAAGAATCATATAAATTGTACGTTCATATCTACATTTTTATGAAGTTTTATATTAAGAAAGCGAATATTTTCCTTACAGATCTATTTGACCCATACATGTGACCCTAGAATGTGCTACCACTCCGCGTTTGAGAGGACCTGGGAGTAATGGCAATGAAGGAGTACTCCACATTCCCCAAAGCTACAGAAATTGAGCCACACCATCAGATGCAGTTTAGTGTCATACCCTGGATAACTCCTTTTCAGGGTTCTAACTCCTCTGCAGGGAGGGGGATACAGTCAGCTTATTTTAAGCAACACCCTCAAGACGAGAGAGAGAGAGAGAGAGAGAGAGAGAGAGGAGGGTGCGATTATGTTTCATGTGTCTATCAAAATTCATATGCAAACATACAATGGAAAAGATGAGTCGGTTAGGGCTGTAGAGTAAACTGCAAAGAGATAAGACCCCTCCCCCCACAACAACGAGTGTCCTGGACATCACACTAAACTATATCTGATGGAGAGACTTCTGTAACTTTAAGGATTGTGGAGTACTCTTTTATTGTCATTACTCCCAGGTCCACTTTTTTCTGGATTGTTAGTATCTGTTAGGGTCCCATCTATTGGTCAAATATTCTGTCATTTACTCAGGGTAAGTTACACATGAAACCATAGAGCGGTGTGCAAATTATTTATATTATATAGGAACACTAAATTTTATTGAATCACTAATGATAAATAGTTATACTGAAAACCATTTAACTGTGTGCAAACAAATGATAAATATTAAATAGAATCGTTAGCGTTTGATAGGAATACTTAAAACCATTTAACTGTGTGCAAACAAATGGGTTATTAAAACTCTTTTATGAATAAAGATTCTTGTAAAACTATTCGCTTTCATATCATATACATATAAAAACAGGATTTGATTTTAAATTACCTGTAAGGGTTGATATGTCATAAAACATCGAGCGCCCCCCACTCTCTCTCTCTTTCACACACACACACATGTATTTATGACCGAAGAATTTACAGACACAGGAAAAGATACGTGTGGGTTTTAACATAAAAGTTTGTGCATGGGTCTATGGACATTTATACTTTGTAAGTTTTCTCCAGGCTCACAAATACCTCTTCTTTCTTTCTTTCTTTCCCTGACACATAAACTCTGACATGAATGCGTGTACAATCACAGCTACATATGCAAACGTTATAAGAAGGAACTAGGACACATATCGGGACTTTATTTATGTGGTTTCTTCACGCACCATTTAGAAAAATGCTTTCGTAAATAAAATAGAAAAAATCAAATAAAAATAAAGAGTG
>OY757946.1:1603153-1605653 GCA_963585895.1 Sepioteuthis lessoniana | reverse complement strand
TACATCCCGTATCCTCACATAGCTGCTGTATGTATGTTCGAGCTGGTCGTCCTGCTTTTGCTCGGCCATATGTGGGGGTCCATAGGAGTACATCACTTATATATATATATATATATATGTGTGTGTGTGTGTGTGTGTGTGTGTGTGTTTATGTGTGTGAGTGTGTGTGTATAAACACATAGGTTGAAGTTAGAGAATAAAATGTATACATATATATATATATAAACATGTAGGTGAAAGACAAAAAGTCACAATAATAAAAAAAATCACACGAAAACACTATATATATATATATATATATATATATATATATATATATATATATATATATATATATTCAAGCAAGTTTTATTAAAGACAATGAAAAACTGTTTATTTTTTAAATGTTATTTTTTCAAGATTCCTTGTTATTTTTTTGAGCGTCGAAATCTAGATGGTAAAGGAATGGTTTCATATCTTCTGTGTAAGCACTTTTGACCATACTTTCGGTCTTTAACTAAACTTACTTGAATAATAACTTTCTCCCTAAATATACACTGTTCATTATATATATATATATATATATATATATATATATATATATATACTCTCTTTAAAAAACAACAATTGGTCTCGTTAAGATACTAGATTTATTTTCATCCTGTTAAAATGTTTTGATATAAATCAATGCTCTAAAAGATTACCAGGATTTCTTCAGATCAAACAAGAAAATTGATTCTATCAAATATATATATTGTCATCCACAGACAGACTGTTTCGTTCTATCAGAACTCTTCGGTGTGGCTCCAAGCCGGGATCGCAACCCATTCAACTTTACATTAGACTAAATCTCAGACCTCTCTCGGGCAACACGTGGACCACGTTGGCTAAGGGAATTTTAAGGAATTTATTTAGCAACAGCAGCAGCAGCAGCAGCAGCAGCCGTTTGTTTACATTTTTATACCCTATCGGCTACCAGAGTGCTCAATTCTTTCGAAGAGCTTTAAGATGATATAGATATTGAGCGCAAAAACATATAGAATGTAACTTTTGTGGAATATTCTTACACATTGGTAGGTACAGCTGCAAGATCTCATAAAGTTTCATGTGATATCACAGTCATACGCCCCACTCAGTGAATATTGATGTGGTACTCTAGCAAGGTCCTGACTCTCGTGGTGATCGAGTATACTGTTTCAGTGATGCGTTCTTGCCGATCATTCAGTATTTTGGTTAAGGAATATACTTAAACTCTGTCCTTCATTTACTCACAGAGGAAAAAGTCACAGTTCGGATGGAGGTGATCTCAGGGGTCACTTGCCAAACAGCTTTCATTTTGATCAGTGTGGCCAATGCTTCTGTTTAGTTTGGCCTAATCGGCTGGAACTGTAGAATATACCAACAGCATTTCTGAAGAGGGATAAGACTCACCCAACGAATGTCCTGGATATGACACTAAACAATCTGATGGTGAGGCTTTAGTAATGTCGAAGCTTTGGGGAATGCGGAGCACCCCTTCATTGCCATCGCTCCCAGGTCCACTCCTGTCCGAAGTGGTAGCACACAATGTCCTATCTATGGGTCAAATAAAACACTTTATCATTTAAACTGAGTGTAAACAAATGACTAATGCTAAACTGAATTGCTTGAAATAGAACTTTTTAATCTTTTAACTGTGTGTAAACAAATGCCTGATGTTTAATTAAAGTTTTTACGATACATAACAATACTTGGAACTTGGAACCATTTAACTTTGTTGACCTGCAAAACTAAATTGTTTGAAATAGAACTGTTTGATCATTTAACTAAGTGTAAACAAACGACTGATGTTTAATTGAATTGTTAGTGTTAAATAGCAATACTTGAAAACATTAAACTGTGTGCAAACAAATGATTAATTGTAAATTGAATTATCTGTATAAGATAGAATTAAGTGAAACCATTTAAATGTGCACAAAAAGAAAAATTAGCTCAGGCTCGTTTAAAAATGTTATCTACAAAATATGTTTATAAATCATATATATATATATATATATATAAGGGACTTGGCATTAAACAACTTACTATGGTTGATATGCCATAAAACCAAACCCAACCAAACTAAACTTCTGTTTAGCTGGAGCTCATCGAGAAATCAGAGGACAGCATAAAGCTAATGTGGTGTTGTACCATCCTGCTGAAAAAGTTCAAGTATATGCTATCACCATAACCATAAGTTTTCATGTTAAGGCTACTTAAATTCGAGCCATGTTTTTGTAGAGACCCTGTATTATAGAAACCTGGTCTTTGTTTTATGGTTTTAAAATGAGAGTTGGTTGCTGATTCGACTATTTTTCTAGTGGATTTATGATGAATGATTTATTGGATCGTTCAAGTATTTCTAAATTTAAAGAAATAATCTTTATGGAGAAGTTGCGTGACAAGGGCATTAGTTTTATCTCTAATTTTTTATCGCTTTTTTGTGCTTGAAAATCAAATTGATTTGATAATAGAACACATTAAAAAATTCTGAATTCAGCAA
>OY757946.1:1548153-1600653 GCA_963585895.1 Sepioteuthis lessoniana | reverse complement strand
TTTGGAAAGACTTGAAGCTTTTGGTAAAGAATTGGGTAGACTGGGTTCTTTGAACTTGGTAAGGCAAGTGATTTAGGAGACTGAAAACTTTGAATTCAAACCAACTTAACACCGCTTAAAAATTGGCCTTGTGTCACATCCAGCCTGGGGCGGAGAGGTTGGATAAATATATGCATTTTCTTGTCCAGCAGGACACATGACGTAACGGTTATAGGCGTTGGTTCCCTAAGCTTCTTAGGAGACAATCATCTGGAGGTTGCCGGTTCAATCCTGACTACAGGCGAATAACAATACGGGAATACTTAACACTTGTACCCGGTTATGGCTTACGGAATCAGAACAGGCAACCCCCGTGGATTCAATAAAGGACGTAGCTCGAAGTTCCGTGAAAGTTTCCCGGTTCGACAAACACCTGAAGAAGGCCGGAGGACATATCGGCCAAAACGTTGTGGAAATAACAATAAAGATGAAGACAATAGTCCAAAAAGCCTTAATGATAAAAATCATCAAGCTTCGTCTCAGATTTTATGACAACAAACATGCATTTTCATCATGAGATGGAAACCCAACAACAGTCTTGCAGTATCGCAAGGTACAGCAGACGGGCCCTGTGTTATTTTTTTGGTTTGTTTTCTTTAATGGCATATCAACCTTCGGGCGGAATTTAATGCCAAAGACATTCTTGAAGAACAGTGGTGATTCTATTTATCCCATACCTGGAAGGATACAGAGGTTCATGCCTTTCCCAAGGGACATTAGTCCGAAAGTGAACGTAATTGTACAACTGGAGTTCGAAATCGCTTCCTACGATGTTACAATCCAGTACATTAGCCGCTACATCACGGTGACTTCCTCCTGTGGCGATAACTCTTCCACCATACTGTCCTCCCCACCCCCGAGTCATCATCGGATGGTGCAATGTGTGTATGACTTTATACATAAATTGAAACTTTTTGAAGAGCAATGTTCTTACACATTTCCTAACTGAACCAGTTAAACAACCAATATAAGAGAAGAAAAACACTGAATTCAAACCACCTTTACTCCGCTTAAAAAGCTGATCTTGTGTCGTAGCCTATCAGTGGTGAAGGGGTTGGGTAGATTTATTCCAAACTGAATTGAAACACCCACGTCGTATATGAGATTTCGGGGTGGATAGCAGACATTGCCAGAATAACAAAATCACGTTAAATATCCTTTCAAACAGTGCGTATCAAAAACAGTAATAAAGGATAAGTTCCTGCTGAGATTCGAACCCACGTTGCCTTTATTGCTGTTTTTGATACGCATTGTTTCCGCGGTGATGGAGTCTAACGATCCGAGTAAGTAGCGATTAAAAAGAAACCAAAATTAATATGAATAAAAGTAAGAGTTAAAAACCCTTCATCCAAAATTAAAGTATATATATATATATATATATGTGTGTGTGTGTGTGTGTGTGTGTGTGTGTGCACCCATGCGTGTGTGTGTTTTAGGGTGAGTCAAACGTTTTGCAATATTTTGGTTATGTGAGGCTTTTGATGAGTTTTTGAAAAAGACGAACCACGCTGGACTGAGATGACGCGCACGCATGATACTCCCCGATTGCTACTCGCCAGGTTTGACTCTATGGCTTTGAGCACGACCTCGTAATCCATGGACTTATGACCTTGCTTAATCGCCAACCAAAAAGAGAAGTTTCTTGAACCATCTGGTTACTATGCTATCATCAACCGCGCCTTCACCTTTCCCTCAATAAATCTTTTGGATTGCTTCCACGGCGTTGTGGTCCAGCTCGAACTTGTAAACCATAAGTTCCTTAAAACAGTCATCGGTGCAGCTTTGAAAATCCCTCACAGAGTAAAGCAATGCACAACTTGTTAGGGCACCAGCTACTGTGATACTATCAATCACAGCGGGTACCGACCAAATCTTGAACTGTTTCAATCACATTATATATGCCCCAGCCTACACCCAAAAACTGCAAAAGTTTTCACTCACTCTGATATATATATATGGCTTCATTTCTTTGTTTAATGGCATTTCAATGTTCGTGGGTTCTAGGAATATAAGGGTTTCATGCCTTCTCCAAGGTTATTAGTCCGAAAGTGAATGTAATAGCGCGAATGGAATTCGATCTCGTTTACTACACTGTCACAATCCTGCACATTAACCACTACACCAGGGAGACTCTACTATACACACACACACACACACACATATATATATTGTGACGCGAAGAATTTACTTTTATCCCAAAACGGGGTTTTATTTTCGCACGAATGAAGACGGGGCAGGTTGGCACTTAATCCCTTGTAGAATAAGTCCTCTTCAGAGTTTTTCTCTCAGGCATATAAGAACTGGCATATTATGTGGGGGATTAATTTATGGCCAGACTGACCGCCGCTGGCAAGGGGTTCCAAATTTCACACTATACACACACCCACCAAGGCCACTAAACTTCCTCTCCTAGACAATGGAAGATATGGACCTCTAGGTTGAGACGTAATAATATTATATTGTAGTAGTCGGCAGCTCCGGTTTCCCGTGTGATATTTTAAAGGAATTTATAGGACAATTTTAAGCAAGATAACATAAGGCGAATAGAAGCTGGAAAAGAAATATGACATAACAAACTCGTAGAAGACAATGCAAATGACAACTTCGACCACGTGGGAACATTAAAATACATGAATCTTTTACTACACTTATATACACCTTCAAATTGTCAAATACATAATAAATGAACAGTCCATGAACATAAGTGTCTTTCCTCTTTTCTTTTCTTTCGTTTTTCTTCAAATTGAGAGAGAGAGAGAGAGAGAGAGGGTATACAAAATTTGGTATAAGGAGAAACAGTCCCAAGGGTACTTATCTTATTTCTTTGATGGAGTTCCTTGGAGAATCTTTCTTCTTTTACGGGCTAATAGACTTTATGCTATTTTTAATACTGGCTTGAAGAACTTGGGTCCCTCGTGTCCGAGATATTTTTTTGTCTTCTTCACCCGGAGTACTGGCTTTTGGTCTGTCTGCTACGAGCCCTGTCCAATAACTAACTTTCTTATTTTCTATTTCCGCTGACGGGAAGGAGTCCCCACTTCCGTTTTAGGGTCCCAGCCAATCGTTTGGCTTCTACCTTTTTCCTTCCCGTATCAGGCGATCCGAGTGAGGTCACCAAGTATAAACATCTGTGGGTCTCCCCTCTGTGACCTGCATTCTTTCTTAACGGTCACTCTTGGTGGCCTGCTACTGTTAATTCAAGGGAATAGTATTAATCTTATTTCTATCGTCTTAGTGGGACATCACGTGACAATATATATATATATAGAGAGAGAAAGAGACAGAGAGTGGGAGAGAGAGTTTCTACTTTTTTTCCTTAAAGAAAGGCTATATTACAATTTTTAATGACAATAAAAAATGTATACGGCATCGTTACAAATAATAAATGTCTCGAAAAAAGACACAGCTCCATCAGGTTGAGGCTGAGAATCTGCTGACTGAAGAGGGGTAAGACAGTCACAAAAAGTGGTGTCTTGGCAAGGATGCTACACTGCGTCTGGTGACAAGGTTTCAGTCCTTGATCTCTTGGAAGCGCACGGTTATCTCTTCATTGCTATTACTTCCATTATAAATGTTGGATAGGAATTTCTGAAACCATATAACTGTGCAAACAAATGATTCTGGACTCGGAAAAAATGTAATCTTTAAAGAAAAATGCAAGAAGCATTAAAAATATATTTATGATTGCAATCAAATGTTTAATTCAATTTCGGCATTAAATACTCCATAAGGATTTGATATACCGTTAAACAAATACACCAAACCTATACAAGATAAACCCACATAATAGAAATGAGATTTTAATAGTACTATTTTTATATAATCAATGGAGGTTATCCCGACATAACTAAAATATTCTAAGATGGCTAAGTCACATTGAAAGGATGGACCATCTAGACGACTGCTATATTCCCAATTTTTTTTTTAATGGGATAAGGAAACAAATGTTGTATACGCATGATAATATCAATTATAATGATAATACAAACGGACTATGTCGTTTCTGATACGAACAGGTTTATATCTTTCTGCCTTCAGCCCTTGGTGACATGAGGAGAGAGATACGATTCATAAAAGTCTATGCTAACCATACTATGCCTACACCCCAACACACGGTGCATCTTGTAGTGTCTAAGATCTAAATTCATCTCTGCCGGTCAAGACCCAAACTGATCTGATCAGATCCTAAGAACCCAACTGCCCACTTCGACGGTCGAACCTCAACTCACGGTCTTTTTCAAAATTCTAAAAATCTTAGTACCATCTCTTCGAGTTATGATGTCAACCACCCATTCAATTCACTTCGTCAGCGCGTCCAGCCCCATTTTTCTGTCTGGGGATTTGTCAAGACAGATGATGATTGTCATATCCTTTCCACGCGGGAGTAAGAGTGCACCATTTGACTATGGCACTCGAACCAAGAGACACCAAGTTGTTCAAAGCCTTACCAAACTAAACGATAAAATATAATTAACGAAAAATGGTTAATATAACTAATCATTGTAAGCAAAGTTGTCTCCCTTTAGTCGAGGGCGACCAGAAGGCTCCTTTTTCAATAGCTACTACACCAAGGTGTAAGGGAGGGCGCTACTCCTTTCCCTGGATTGATCCATTTTACCCTTAATAGTACCTTATATCGCTGAGCGTTAAGCAAGGAGGTACCAAGTACCATTCTTAAAGTCTTTGGTATGATTCGACCTGGGATTGAACCCAGGTCTCCTGGACCATTGGCGAACACTCTACCCGAGAGGTAAATGAACTTCGAAAAATGATGACAATTCAAGCCAAGGCTTGTACTATAAAAATAAACTAGAGAATTCGATTTTTAAGCCTTGATCTGGAGGTGGCTGGACAAAATCAAAGAATAAAGTCATAAAAAATATAATAATTTTGTTTTCTGGCTTAAAATACGCCCTGCTAATTAGCATACACCAAAATATTACAAACATTTTGACTCATCCAAGTATACAGAAAATAAAGATAAAAATAGATTAAAACAAAGTAAATATTTTATTTTAAATAATTTCTATTTTATCTACGTTTATCTTGTGAGACCAATAAGCCTGTACCAGTATATTTTGCATCTATTTGAATTGGTGAGACAACGCTTGTTCTGCCTTCTAAGATTCAACTTGTCCTCCACACTCTTCCCCTTTGCTGTTTAGACTCATCCCTGTCCGTTAAGGTCACCAGCTTTTAAGACTCATTGAACAAGCTCATCTATCAACGAAACTGACTAGCCTTAGTCCACCTGGCACTCCTGTCATCTTCAAGGTTTGTCAGTTCTCTCGAATTAATCGTTCGATTCAGACATGTATTCCCATCTCCAGAATCTGACATTTTCATTATCTTTTTTTTTTTTACCCTCTTTGTTACTTCTTTTTTTTTTTCCTTTTCATATTTGATGTTAATAACATATTACTCTGACACCATATCTACAGACTATGATTTTCGTTGTATTATTTTTATTGATTGTTTTATGTTTTTTCGTCACCGTTCGACTGCTGCCTTAGCGTTTCGCTGCAAGACGAAGGTAAAGGCACCGGCCTAGGCAAGGCTATACAGAAGACAAGTTGTTGTTTATCCGGCATATTTTCTATCACCTTGCTATCTATGTTGCCTACGAGAAGGGCAAGGATTGATGCGTCTAGGTGCGAGCGTATCTATATGAGTGTGTGGGGGGACATAGTTGTAGCGTATATGCATGTGTGTATAGAAGTATCAAAAGGATAGCTAAACAATTTTGTGGGATCGGCAGATTTTAACAGATGATGAAATAGAAAGGGAAGTTAGTTGTCTAAATTTCTGAGACGAAGCTTGATGATTTTTATCATTAAGGCTTTTCGGACTATTGTCTTCATCTTTATTGTTATTTCCACAACGTTTTGGCCGATATGTCCTCCGGCCTTCTTCAGGTGTTTGTCGAACTGGGAAATCTTCACGGAACTTCGAGCTACGTCCTTTATTGAATCCACGGAGGTCTCCTGTTCTGATTCTGTTAGCCATAACCGGGTACAAGTGTTAAGTATTCCTACATTGTTACTCGCCTGCAGTCAGGATTGAACCTGCAACCTCCAAATGATTGTCTCTTTTAAAAGCTTAGGGAACCAACGCCTATAACGCTATGTGTCCGGAGGGCATATCGACCGAAACATTGTGGAAATAACAATAAAGATGAAGACAATAGTCCGAAAACCCTTAATGATAAAAAATAGAAAGAGAAGGATTTTTCGATGGGGATGAAAGGGTTAGGTTTTTGATGTCCCTCATAAACCCATCTTCGGCGCAGGCACTGAGAAAGATGTGTAGATAAGGGTATCACTTTTAAGTACTTTAACCCTGGGAGAGGTTCACGCTGGGAAAGCTGTTTCTTTTTCTTTTCTCTATATTCTGGAAATAAAATCCCCATATATTGAAAGAAGCAAGCAGGAGTAACATAGATATGTTGTGAGACAAACGAGTGGCAACCCGATCAGTGACAGTTCGATTTGACTGCAGACTCCACAGTTAGGACCAGACCGTTAGACAGAAATGTGACCAAGTCTTCATCTATTATCCGTATCGTGATGATGAGGGATCAGCACCAATCCCCCCACCCGTCCATAGTGTGAAGTAACACACTCGATTATGACTGGTGTCAAGACGCAGCTATCTGAAAGGGACCCATATTTGACCAAGTTGCCATCCTCTGTGTCTTGAAGGGCCCACCCTGGTAGTAGGATGACTTTTCTGTACGTTTGTTTGTTTATCTGCCCATAACTTTTGTCACGCTAAAGCAATTGGCATAATCATAAGGCCATTGTAGACCTGCTTCTTGAATAGCCCAGTGAAATTATCTTTGAAATAATAAGTTTGGCCTAATACACAAATATTCTTATTCGAGGCGCAAGAAGCAATCCATACCTAAATAATCTGGTCATGTTTTACGGGTGCTATGCGAATTAACAACGAACAGAAAATACATTTTCCTTTAAGGTCTTTAAATAGTCAAGTAAATAAGAAATGTGTAACTCACTCTTTGTGTCTTTCTCTAATTCTCCCCCTTCTTCTTCTTCTTCTTCTTCTTCTTCTCTCGCTCTTTCTTCTTCTTTCCCTTTGTCCCTCATTATCACTCTCTATATAATCTCTCTTTCTTTCTTTCTTCCTTTCTTTTCAATTTTCTTATTCTTCCTCTCTCTCTCTCTCTCTCTCTCTCTCCCTTCTTCTTCTTCTTCTTCTTCTTCTTCTTCTTCTTCTTCTTCTTCTATCGTTCACTTTCTTTTTCTTTCACTCTTTTTGTCACTGTCCATCTTTCTTTCGTTCTTTCTATTATTTCTTCTTCTTCTTCTTCTTCTTCTTCTTCTTCTTCTTCTTCTTCTTCTTCTTCTTCTTCTTCTCTCGCTCTTTCTTCTTCTTTCCCTTTGTCCCTCATTATCACTCTCTATATATTTCTCTTTCTTCCTTTCTTCCTTTCTTTTCAATTTTCTTATTCTTCCTCTCTCTCTCTCTCTCTCTCCCTTCTTCTTCTTCTTTTTCTTCTTCTTCTTCATCATCTTATTATTATTATTATTGTTATTCTCCCTCTCTTCTTCTTCTTCTTCTTCTTCTTCTTCTCGCTCTTTCTATCGTTCACTTTCTTTTTCTTTCACTCTTTCTGTCACCATCCATCTTTCTTTCTTTCTTTCTTTCTTTCTTTCGTTCTTCTTCTTCTTCTTCTTCTTCTTCTTCTTCTTCTTCTTCTTCTTCTTCTTTCACTTTGTCCCTCATTATCACTCTTTATCCATTTCTCATTCTTTCTTTCTTTCTTTCTTTCTTCTCAATTTTCTTATCCTCTCCCCCCCTCTCTCTCTCCCGCTTACTTGCTCGCTCTCTTTATTTCACTCTTACTCTTTTAAAAAAAAAAAATACCCCGCAAAAACTCCATATTTTTTGTTTGCCTCTAAATTTCCTTTGCGTTGCATTTTCATCTTTTCCCTGTCACATCCCGCCAAAAATTTGATGTTCAAACATGTGCGCATGCGTAAATGAACACAGGTGTGTGGGTGTGGGTATCAGTGGGTTTGTGTTGTCAAATATGATTTGTAAATAGCAACAAGCAAGGGAAAAAAGCACCAGGCGACCATCGAAAATATTTATTCCGGGTATATTGCAGCAGGGGTAATGGCTAAAGCCCGTATACAAATATCCGTATGAAGTATCTTTCCTGTACCCGATGAGCTATTTCCTGATCGGGATGCATCACGCAGTTTTTAGTTTAGACATAAAAACTCAAGCAAAATAATTCGGTCCGGGTCGAGTGGCGGTAAAAAAATAAACGATAGATTTTTTTTCTTCTGAATTTCTAACGAGAAACGTTCACAAGAAGACACTGCAAAAAGGCAGACCCCACCCTTGATCGACTGACAGTGCTTTGAATGTATGAGAAGCCGTAAGCTCTGAGCAAGACCAGATGAAAGTGAAAGACTGCGTTCATCACCTGGGGGAACCTGCTAGGACGCTCGTTAGATGGCTGGGTGGGTCGGGGTAGGATATGATGAGGGTCGGGCAAAACTGGGAAGGGATGGACGCATTGCCCAAAGATTGGTTTTCGAAGCTAATTAGCTTCTTATTAATTTATAAACTTAATTGGAGGGTAGATTCTACCAAATGATGAGGAGACCAAAAAAAGGGGATGCACTCGTAGACACACAAAGATGCAGTCATAAATAAATAAAGAAACAAGTCAATTAGACAGATACACATATATACACACCCACCAAGTGCATCCTCAAAATACTCACTCCCCGTGTCAGAGAATAATCATAATATATTCCGGCATTTGTTTTTACAAAGATGTGGGATTTTTGGTTTGGCCTCACCCAATATTTTTCAAAAACAGTCTTTATACTAGGCTGTATCAAAAGTATTTACGTTTTCTTTTTAAATCAACTAAGAATCAAAGAAAATCTCTTGGGAATTTCTGTAGATTTTCTGAAACTTATATAATATATCTTTTTAGGTTGAAGAGTTTGTCATTTCAAAAACACATCCCAATAGGACGACAGAAAATGTATTATATATTATATTGTCACGAGTGTTACTCAAAAATCTTTATTCCTACATTAAAACCCTTTCCAATGAATTCTTCGAGAAAACCTTTTTGACATGAATTCTTTAAGTGAAAGCCTTTCTGATTCATTTTTATTGTTAAACCCTTTTCAATTAATTTCTACAATAAAACCCTTTCTTACACATTCTTATATGAAATTCCTTTCAAATATATTTCTATAATAGAATTAAGTTCAGTGCATTTTTATAGCAAAACCCTTTCCCGTGTATTTTAATAGTAAAACCTTTTCAAAAGCATTCTTGTTGTGAAACTCTTTCCAACGCTTTCCGATTGTAAAATCTTTTCGAATGCATTCCTCAAGTAAAACTCTTTCCAATGTATTCTTATATCAAAACCCTTTCCAATCTGTTCCTAGTGTAAAAATCTTTCTAATGCATTCCTATAATAAAACCCTTTCTAATGCATTCTTATAATAAAATCCTACCCAATGCTTTCCTATAATAAAACCCTGTCAAATACATTCTTACAGTAAAGCAGTTTTCAGTGCATTTCTATAATAAAACTTTTCTCAATGAATTCCTTGTTCAATAGAATCATTAATTTAAGCAACGATGAATTTCTTCAGTACTTAGAAGGGTGACAATTTTGTAACGGTAAGCACTGTAAACAAACTGAAGCTTCCGTGCCAGACTAATCAAAGTTAATAATAGCAACAAGCATCTTAACCTTAAACAAGTTTTTTTATTATCATATTCTATTTTTATGACGGCCATAACAGGTGCAACAAATCTTAAAACGCCTTTATTTATGGCTTTCTTTCTTTCTTTCTTTCTTCTTCTCTCTTGGCTTAACGCCTTTTTGTAGACAATCCAAAAAACTTCCAATTTTCTTTTTTGTCCTTCTCAACGTCTTCGTATCCTGCCAGTAAATGACGATTTCTTTTTACAAAAGAAAACTTGATACCACCAGGTTTCATTTCCAAAATTGACATCAACTATTTCCCATTTCGATAAGATAGTTTGGTGAATTCGCCTTTTTGCGAGAATCAACGATGAATGAATTTTTACACTCGCCTTATTCTAGAAATCGACGATGAATGAATTTTTGGACTCGCCTTATTCTAGAAATCAACGATGAATGAGTTTTTACAATCGCCTTATTCTAGAAATTAACGATAAATGAATTTTTGCACTCACCTTATTCTAGAAATCAACGATGAATGAATTTTTAGACAAAAAACTCGTATACAATCTTTTACTATTTAACCCATAGCTGGGGGGGGGATAAGGGAGTTCATGCCTTTCTCCAAGGGTATAAATCCGAAAGTGAACGTAATAGCGCAAGTGGAATTCGAACTTGCTTACAATGGTGTTGCAGTTCAGAACGTTAGCCACTTCGCCTGCGGGACACTTCCTCACCCAAATGTAAGATGAGAAAAATAGTCGACCAAATTAATGATTAGTATTGCTTCATCTGAAAACAAAAATTAAATCCAAGGATGAAAATGTCGTATCTGTACGCACATCCAAGAATCAAAATGTTGATCCCGTCTCTTTTGACTGTGATTAGAATGTAATATCTGTACGTATATTTAGTTTATAAAACTCTGGTTAAAAACCACGCAACTTTCTTTTTTCATGATCTTATGTTTTTTTCAATAGAATTCTTGCGGGATTCTTTGTAATAAAAATAACTAAACATAGATAAAACAGTGGCTCTAACATACTAAACATCTTCAACAACTAACACACTAACCAAAGTACCCCTACTAATAATAGACCTTTCGAACAAAATTAATATCCCAGTCAAATTAAATATAAACAAACTATGTTTATAGACTTTTACGGTCAAGTCACACTGAGGCACCGGTTCCCGCAAGAACACCAAAGTTAAGTAGCGATGAACCAGTTCAATTATTTGATGGGTGACCAATTAAACAACAACAACAGGTTCTGCAAGCAACCAGAGGCCTACGAGCCATATATACGCAAAAATCTTAATAAATAACAAAAATACTAACAACCCCACCCGTGAAAATAATCAATCGATATAATTCAAAGCTCTTGGGCGAAGAACTTAGGACAACTTTGCCGATTAAACATTCTCTCTCTCTTTATATATATATATATATATATATATATATATATATATATATATATGTTCGGTTAAAGACCACGGGGTTTCCCTTTTTATGATCTTATTGTTTTTTTAAGTTTTCTTGATAGTTTCAAGGTCCAATTGATAGAGAAGACACCATAGGTTCAACTTGCAAGCGTCTTTGATTCTATCGATTGAAAATCTTCTTGAATATTATTATTAAATAATCAAAATTTACCGCTAAAAGGGATTTAAATACAGTGCTCAATGCTGAAAATTTCAGAGTATACTTTCTATCGAATTAAGAAAACTGGGTAGAATCTCAAGACTCATTGTTTCACGTAAATAACCCTTGAGTAAGACAATATCGACATGTCTCTTATATATATATATATATATATATATATATATATATATATTTCTTTAAGATAAAAAAAACCGGTCACATTAGCATTATAAATTTATTTTTTCGTCCTGATGGAATTACTCCCAACTCCGGTTTAACTGGACCGAATAATACCTATATATATATATATATATATATATGTGTGTGTGTGTGTGTGTGTGTGTGTGTGTGTGTGTGTGTGTGTGAATAAGTGGTGTACTTATTTTTGACGACTATATATAGAATCATAATCTTTTAATAATTGAAACAAAAAGAAACGCAAATATTTGACGAGATACAGGGTTCTTGTATCATGACTAGCGTATTTTTGGATAGTTAAAACATCCATATAAGTCTTCGTTTGCAAGACATCGATCGTTTAGTGTGGCAAATGAGGTAGATATGGATTTATTTTTACAATAATTCTGCGTTGTATAAATATGACATGAAAATAGAATATATGAGTTTTATAGCATTTTCACAAAGAAGACAGACTGATAAAAAAAAAAGAAGAAAGCATTTATCAACAAAGGAGTCTATTGGCGTCTTTTATATCGTTGATATCACTGAAAAAGAAACAGAGAAGAATAAAAATACCTCTTTTTTAGATGATAACAAGGTTCTGACAGAAATTTGGGAAAAATCATTCTTGATATATATATATATATATATATATATATATGTGTGTGTGTGTGTGTGTGTGTGTGTGTGTGTGTGTGTGTGTGTTATTAGCTGATAAGAAGATTCTGCAGGAAATTTGTCTGAAATAGATAATAAAAGGAGTTAAAATCCACTTTTCTTCAGTTAGGTTCTTTGGTTTAATGGCACATCAACACTTAACGGTTATTTAATACCAAATCTTATTTACACATATGTATGATTTATAAGCGAATTATTTATAGGTAACTTGATTTTTAAATAAGTCAGAGCTGATTTGTTTTCACACAGTTAAATGGTTTCAAGTGTCGCAATTTGACATAAGTAATCCCATCGATCAAGGTTGGTTTGATTTTATGGCATATCAACCCGTATAGGTTATTGAATGCCAAATCATGTTTATAGATATATGTATATATGTCAAATATATATTATTTGTAGACGCATAATTTTTAGAAAACATTTTTAGACGAGACAGAACTTGATTGTTTGTTTGTTTGTGTTTTATGGCATATCAACCCTTAAAGGTTATTTAATGCCAAATCCATTTTTACACAGTTGTAGTCAGGGCTTAAATCTTGTTTAATTGCTGTCATCACAGTTTTCTCGTCGACTTTCAGTTCATTAGTGTGCTTTCTTGTTGACGTTGTGGGGTTCTTCTTAATCACCGTCGTAAGAGCAATTAAAAAGCCTTCTCTTCCTTAAATAGCTCTTTTGCAGTAAATTTTTTTTCTTTGCTTTGTATACGATAGACAAAGAAAATTTGGTATAGTTTCGGCGTTAACCAAATCATAGATTCTTTATCGTTTCTTTTCTTGCTCACTCATATTGGGCTGAATTTTCATTTTAAAAAATTGCTTGAATAATAGAAAAAATGATAGAGCTAATCATCTTCATATTTTTTTTTAAGTTGGACAAAAACCCCGTTTTTAAAAATTATTCCATATTTCACTTCCGACCCTGTATACAAAAGTAAAGTTGGCGACCTTAGCTGAGGGTGACCCTAAGGTTCCCTTTTCAATAGCTACTACAATGGGGCGTTAGGAAGTACGTTACTCTATTCCATGGATTGCTCCACTTTACCCTTGATTCTTACCTTATAATGCTGAGTGTTAAGCAAGGCTGTATCAAGTACCATTTTTTGAGTCTTTGATTTGACTCAACCTGGGATTGAACACCAGTCTCCCGGACAATTAGCGAACACTCTACCCCATAGACCAATGTTTCGAAAAATCTGTATTACACTATCATAAGCTAATCCAAAATGCGTGGCTGCTTTTACACACGCCTTCACCCTTATAAACAAATTACTTGTGTGGGTGTAGTCCAGCGATTAACATCTTTCACCAAACTTTTGGACACTCATACAAAGAGATCAACGAAAGACTCCATTATATATATATATATATATATATATATATATATATATATATATCCAAGCTATGGATAAAATAGTTGGGCAGATTGGCCTCTCTCGCTTTGGTAGTGTGACCAATCTAGGAGAAAGAAAAACTCTAAATTCAAAACCAGGGGAGTGTTGGTCAGAAGAGTATGTGGCGGATTTGTTCACGATTCTTCTGATTTCAGTTCATCCAAAAAGTGTGTCTGCTTCTATACAAACCTTCACCGCAATAAACAAATCACTTATATAGATAGTCTAAGCCATATCTTTAACCGAAGTGCTGGGCCTTCATATGTCAAGATCATACATACATATATATATATATGTAATAGTAATAAATATATATATATTAGATATATATATTTAATTCATGGAATTTAGACTGCGATCCCTGGGTTTCATGGAGTTTATCCTTTGCTATAGTCACCTAAACATACAGAAATAAGATAATGTCGTAAAAAATTAAGATACACTGACGAATTTATATCTGGTTAAAACAACGCGCTGCGTTTGTACCTTCACTTACACTCACATACACACATTAATATGCAACTGTAACACACACAAGAATACGTACACACCCACACACACCCCCACACACTCACACACTTACAATCACACGTAAAGATTCCTTTAAAATCCCAACCCGTTTTTTTTTTCGATTTTCGATTCATTTCATTTTCATAACTGCTTAATGATTGTTTTTTTTTTGCAAAAGATTCCATGAAACCCAGGGGTCGCAGTCTAAATTCCATGAATTAAATATATATATCTAATATATATTTATTTATCATTATAATATAATAGCTCTATACTAGATATTGAGCACTCTCCATATATTACACTTGGTTCGATACAAACCCAAAATGTGAGTTAGTGACAACTAACACTGTTATGATATATATATATATATATATATATATATATATAATTTTCTCGTTTATGCATCAATGTGTGCGTATATCATAGGGTAAGATGCTAACCCAAAGTTCCGTAAATCTAATTGTTTATATAGATATTGACTTGAATTCGGGATATGACATAAAGTTGACTTTCATTGTTAAATTGAAGTCATCCGATCTCAAGGAGGAACCCTCGGGCATTGTGGCTAACGTGTTGGACTATGACATCGTAGTAAGCGAGTTCGAACTCCAGTCGCGCAATTACGTTCACTTTCGGACTGATATTCTTGGGAAAGGCATGAACTCCTCTTATCCCTCAAGATATGCATTAGATAGTACTACTACTACTGTTCTTCTACAATGATAGATTTGGCATTAAATAATCCACGAAAGTTTATATGTCATTAAACAAAATAACCAAACCAAACCAGATGTCATATTTAACTAATATTTCAACTATTTACTGTCAGTCTCAGGAAAAGAAACTGTAGCCACCTTACCCACAAGTCCTTAGAACTAATAAAAGTATATATATATATATATATATATATATATATATATATATATATATATATATATATATACGAGGTGCACTCGATAAGTTTCCAGACTTTTTTTGTATGGGCATTTAAAATTGTCGTAGATTCTTGAGAATTCACTATGTTATTGCTATACATCTTATGAGATGACTAATTTCTTATGATATCAGGTTCAAATCAACAGCTACAGCAGCAATTGGAATACACCCTACTAAAGCCTGATTGTCACAGCTGGTAAATTTCAAAAATACAATCTGACACTTTAGAAGAACGATATGCAATAAAATTGTGTTTTAAACTTGGAAAAAATGCCACAGAAACGTATGGAATGCTTCAGACTGCTTTTGGAGCATCTTGCATGAATCGAGCATCAGTTTTTGAGTGGCATAAGAGATTCAAGGAAGGCACGGGGTCTGTGAGGGATGGTGAGAGGTGTGGGAGGAGTAAGGAAGTCAATACACCACAGTTGATTGGCCAAAGGGTTAGGGTTAGGGTTACTATGTTGAGGTTTTAAGGGAGTTCAGGAAGAGATTCCTTGGGAAGAGGCCAGCACTCTTCAAATTGGGTCAGTGACATTTCCACCAGGACAATGCACCAGTCCACAACTCCATCCTTGTCGCAGACTATTTGACCAAGATGAGCATCAAGACAGTTCCACACCGTCCCTATAGTCCAGAGCTTGCTCCCTGTGACTTTTGGTTATTCCCTATGCTCAAAGGCTGTCGTTATGAGACAATTGAGGAGTAGACGAAGGTCATTGACACACTCACATAAGAGGACTTTCATGAGGCCTTGCAGAAGTTGTTGGAACGGTACAACAAGTGCATTGCAGCCGGAGGAGATTACTTCGAAGGGGAGTAGAGTTTCATGTGTAGTAAGAGAGAGAGAGAGGGAGGGAGAGAGAGAGAGCGAGAGCGAGAGAGAGTTCCTAAAGAGCCAGAAATCACCTCGATTTCACCTTCCCGGTCATCAGGCTATTTCCTACTGAAGATATTTGACCAAAACAACATTTTATTAATTAAGCGGACAACAGAAAGAATTTAAAAAATTAGCATAAAAAAAACACATTCTATTTGCTATCCTTTTTTTTTTCTGTTTTTAGCTCTTTAAGTATTCCAGTTTTTTCTCTACTTAGTGTATTGAACAGTTTGACGTATTAACTTTGGTAACTCTGTCGTTTTTTTTTTCTTTTAGCTTGACATTGCAGTGTCAATCGATTATTTTCAAGCAGTACTGATATCTTCAGTCTTTTCTTTTATGATTGAATTTTTTTTTTCGCAGATATCAGTTTGTGCAATATTTTTACATTTACTAATTGCATCATTTTGTTTTGTTTGTTGTTTTTTTTTTTTTTTTTTTTTCACGCTGCCTGAGTTAAAGAAATAGGTTTAAAAACGAAGAATTATATATATATATATATATGTTATGCATATGTAGACATCCCTTTCAGTAGATAAGATATTGCTGTCGAGGTATGTGAACAAGTATACTAAATTCGTTGGCTCGACACTTTGCAGCTGAATGGCCACTTACCTCCCATCTCTCAAACCATCCAAGTAAAATAAACAAGACACGCGAGGCACTGTTAAAGAAGTCAGTTTACAAGAGAATGTTGCTTATGACTTTGTTCCTGCTTCTTGAGCATGTCTTGTTTGTTTTACTTTGAATGGCTTGTGAGATCCACAAAGTTTTGGTCCGTAATATATGAGGGTATTTTTTTACGTCTTTTAGTATCTCACATTCCTTAAATATTAATTAGACGAGGACAAGGGACATAGAGTACAAACCTGGCCGTAAATTGATGATAGTGGTCTCATGTATCAATGCGGTCTCTATGCACCTTTGTTGAAACAGATTTTGGTCCTTTTGTGTAAAAGACATGGTCATTTGTTGTCTGAATCTCTGAGACAGAGCTTGATGATTTTTATCTTTCAGGGTTTTCGGACTATTGTCTTCATCTTTATTGTTATTTCCACAACGTTTAATCATGTTAACATGTAAACTAAATCAAAGTTGTGGTCATAGATGTTCCTCTGGTGCACAATAGCATTTCATATGTTACTTGTTTTTTAATAACTTTTACATGGTGCCTTCAATAAGTTTCCAAACTTTTTTTGTACAGGCATTTAAAATTGTCGTAGACTCTTGAGAATTCAGTATGTTATTGCTATAGATATTATGAGATGACTGACCAATTTTTATAATTTCAGGTTCAAATGAACAGCTACAGCAGGAATTGGAATACACCCAACTAAAACCTGATTGTCACAGCTGGCGATTTTCAAAAATACAATCTGGACGTGAGGACACTTTAGAAGAATGATATGTAATAAAATTATGTTTTCAACTTGGAAAAAATGCCACAGAAACGTATGAAACAGTTCAGACTGCTTTTCGACTATCTTGCATGAATCGAGCATCAGTTTTTGAGTGGCATAAGAGATTCAAGGAAGGCTTGTCTGTGAAGGATGATGAGAGGTGTGGGAGGAGTAAGGAAGTCAATACACCACAGCTGAGTGGCCAAAGGGTTAGGGTTAGGGTTACTATGTTGAGGTTTTAAGAGAGTTCAGGAAGAGATTCCTTGTCGCAGACTATTTGACCAAGATGAGCATCAAGACAGTTCCTCAGCCTCCCTATAGTCCAGACCTTGCTCCCTGTGACTTTTGGTTATTCCCTATGCTCTGAGGCTGTCGTTATGAGACAATTGAGGAGATGATAGAGGCTGTGACGAGGGTCATTGACACGCTCACACAAGAGGACTTCCATGAGGCCTTGCAGAAGTTGTTGGAACGATACAACAATTGCATTACAGCCGGAAGAGATTACTTCGAAGGGAACTAGAGTTTCATGTGTGTACTATCAATAAAAGTGCCCATACGAAAAAAGTCTGGAAACTTATTTAATGATCCTGGTATATATGATTTTCTTTCTTTAAATTTCTGGAAGTTTCGTTGATGTATTTTGAAGTGGGGCATTATTTACAGCAAACATAGGTTACCTTTTTTCGAAAAGCAGATTGCTTGAAACATGACCCATCATTAGGAGCATTACTTAAAAAAATTCAAAATCATTTTCTGTTGAAGATACCTCAACCATTTTCCCTACGGAAGACCAGACACGTAAGCGTTTGCCACAGAAATAGGAAAAAGTTGATTTTCTGACTAGAGTACCCACAATGCAATAGGTGTTTATAAGTATGGATGGTGTGTCTAGCATAGAATAGTTATTCCTCTATAACAGAAGCTTCCCTAAAACCTTTCGAGAGAGAGAGAGAGAGAGAGAGAGAGAGAGAGAATGGGGGTGAAAGAGTGTGAGTGAACAGGTGAGAACGAAACGAGACGAATAAAATTTTAATAACCGTCATTTTCATTTGCATCATCATCATCATGTCGCACTGTCAACACGGATATTCTTGACCCTCTCGCGCCACCCCTCCCTATCATCCATTGCTTTTGGCAGGTCTTCCGGGCTATATCCAGTATCTGCACAGAGCTGCTGTGTGTATGTTTGAGCTCGATGTCCTGCCTTTGCTCGTCCCTGCGAAGGTGTCCACAGGAGTACTCCGCTTACGAGCTCGTCCCTACTTCTCCAGCAGTGTCCCACATGGCTGGTTCATCTAATTTTGATTGTTTTCGTGACGGGTGGTAGGTGGCCGTACAGTTGCTGCTTAGTGGGGTGCTGTCTTCAGGACTGTTCAATATTGCTCGCAGCGTTCTTCTCCACACGTTTTGTAAGCGTCCATGTGGTGCATCCATATAGCAGTATCGATACTACGGCTGCATGGGAGAAACTGCGCTTCATTTTATCAGTCAGGTCTGACTTCCATACGACCGATAGCCTATCGATAGCTGTCTATGCCTTTGCCAGTCGTGTGTCGATGACTCTCTCGGTTGATGAGACACTGCTCCCTAGGTAGGTGAACTTGTCAATAGCAGATTATGATTATTAGTTACTTGAAACCATATAATCGCTTGCATATTGTTGGTGTTAGATAGGAATACTTAAAACTATATATAAACTGTGCGTGAACAAATGATTATTATTAAACAGGAATAGTTATCTTAAACTATTGATAATTGTGTAGAGATTATTTAGACTCGATAGGAATTCTTTGAGGCATACATCTATGTGCAAATTATTGGTATTAGATAGGAATACTTGAAACACTACAACTGTGTGCAAATTATTTGTATTAGATAGAAATACTTGAAACCATACAACTGTGTGTAAGTTATTTGTATTAGATAGGAGGACTAGAAAGCAAAAAACTGTGTGCAAATTACTTGTATTTGATAGGAATACTTGAAACCCTACGACAATGTGCAAATTATTTGTATTAGATAGAAGGACTAGAAAGCAAAAAACTGTGTGCAAATTACTTGTATTTGATAGGAATACTTGAAACCCTACAACAATGTGCAAATTATTTGTATTAGATATGAATACTTGAAACCATAAAATTATGTCCAAATTATTTGTATTAGATAAGAATACTTGAAACCCTACAACAATGTGCAAATTATAATTATTAGATAGGAATACTTGAAACCATATAATTGTGTGCAAATTATTTGTATTAGATAGGAATACTTGAAGCCATAAAACTGTGTACAAATTATTTGTATTAGATAGGAATACTTGAAACCATAAAACTGTGTGCAAATTATTTGTATTAGATAGGAATACTTGAAACCATACAACTGTGTGCAAATTATTTGTATTAGATAGGAATACTTGAAGCCATAAAACTGTGTGCAAATTATTTGTATTAGATAGGAATACTTGAAACCATAAAACTGTGTGCAAATCATTTGTATTAGATAGGAATACTTAAAACCATAAAACAGTGTGCAAATTATTTGTATTAGATAGGAATACTTGAAACCATAAAACTGTGTGCAAATTATTTGTATTAGATAGGAATACTTGAAACCATAAAACTGTGTGCAAATTATTTGTATTAGATAGGAATACTTGAAACCATAAAACTGTGTGCAAATTATTTGTATTAGATAGGAATACTTGAAACCATAAAACTGTGTGCAAATTATTTGTATTAGATAGGAATACTTGAAACCATAAAACTGTGTGCAAAAATGATTAAATCCAAATAAAAAGAGCATTCTTCCAAATGTAATGGAACATTGAAACAACTGTTATATTTACAATCAAATATTTACAAATGAATCAACATTTGGCATTAAATAACCCATAAGGAGTTGATATGCCATTAAACAAATAAACCAAACAAAATATAAAGGGTTGCTTAACCGTTAAACAAAGCAAAATCTTTACACATGAATCACATTTTGGCATTAAATAACTCATGCAGAGTTGGTATGCCATTAAACAAATAAACCAAACCAACCCTTATCTTCTGTTGTCATCTACCATGCTCAGCTTAATTGTTCAGTAAAACAAATGACATTCTTATCAGGACGATCAATGTAAGTATTAGATTTCCATATATATATATATATATATTGTATATTTCGGTTGAATTAATGGACATTCTTTGTACTATTCTGTACAAGCCTTAAAGAAGATCTCACTCGATATACTGTTAAATAAATAAACGAAACGAAAGTAACTTTCGCTTCCTCTTAAATAAGATGGACGACAGAACATGTGTGCTTCGCTGCCTCTGGGGGTAGCGAGTGTACTGTTGTATTTTGTAGAATTGTGTGGGCTCGAGCAAAATTATCTTTGGGAACACAGGACCTTATCAATTATATAGAACAGTATTTCTTCAGGGGGTCTGTGCCGTCTCTGGGAAGGACGATCGGAATTATGAGGGTACAGTGACCAAAATTTATTTCACCAGGAGGCATTCAGACCCTTGACGGAATGGTGAGCAAACATCATCATGGAAGTATACATAAGGGAATAACTATTCACCGATGCTAACAATTTGATTCAGTTGAACTTAAAGTGTACTTTTTTCCACTTGGTCCGCTATCTAGTTGTGCAAGGTAGGCAGCTTATGGGTCCTGGGTCAACTTCAAAAAATCTAGTTTGATGTTTAAAATAATACAATTCACCCTTAAAACGTGGCAGCAATCCTTGTCATTCAAATGAGAAAACTGAAGCTGATAATATTTCAACAAACAATAATACTACAGCAGTTATTCCCTACAAGTTGCATATCATTCCCCCAAGCAAGGGGGTTGGAGTAATGAGGGGGTTAGTGTGTTACATAAGGATGTAAGTTAGGGACGGTAGCAGATAGCCAAGTGTTTTTGGTGAGTATTCGCATAAAAAGGTTGGGGAACTAAATCTATATATATATATATATTAGATGTATCAATATACATGGGCCTCATAAGATTGCTAATAACTCTACTAATAATAATGTTGTGCTATTTTGTTTCAGATTTAGAAATAGTATATCATAAGTAAAGTTGTTTCCCTTTAGTCAAGGGTGACCCGAAGGCTCCCTTTTCAATAGCTACTCCACCGAGGTGTAGGCCAGGGCGCTACTCAATTCCCTGGATGGCTCCACTTTGGCCTTGATCCTTACCTTATAATGCTGAGTGTTAAGCAAGGCGGCATCAAGTACCATTTTTTGAGTCTTTGGTATGACTCGACCTGGGATTGAACCCCAACCTCCCGGATCATTGGCAAACTTTCTACTCAATAGGCCAATGGCCCGGTTCCTTGGCAACAATCCTTTAGACAAGAGAGGAAAAACATTCTGTCCTGGAAGCTGATATAACAATTAAAAAAAAACTTTGATTTGATGTCAAGCTCAAAGCATGCATTTTTTTTACTGGACATTTCCAAATGACTGCCATTGCACTAGTTTCAGTAATAAATGGTTTCAGTATTAATGGGTTGCATCTATTTTGAGACACTTTATATATATATATATATAAACACTTTAAAACAACTTTAAAATTTTTACTTCTCAAAAAATCTTTTGAAGTGTTTTTTAGGTTTTTAAAAGAGTTGATATGTGATTAGAGAAGCGAAGAAAACTGGTAGTGTAGCATACTCATTCGTTGAATGAAAATAATTATTTTGGGTATCCAAATATCTTCAACTGATCAGCCCAGTTGGCTAAGGGGGGTGGCTATAGAATAGACCGACTGTATCTCTGAAGAGGAATAAGACCCCTTCCTAACGAGTGCCCTGGATATGACAATAAACTGATGATCCTGGAGCTGTTAGGAGTACCCCTTCATTGCCATTGCTCGCAGGTCCACTCTGCCTCGGAGTAGTAGTACCTGAGAAAATCCTATTTAATGGTCAAATAGAACTGTTTGATCATTTAACTGTCCGTAAACCAATGACTGTCTAATCGAATTGTTAGTGATACATAGTGTGACGGCAAATTGACTAAAATCCCAAAACGGGACTTTATTTTCGCACGTGTGAAGACGGGGCAGGTTGGCACTTGATCCCCTATAGAATAAGTCCTCGTTCAGAGTTTTTCTCTCGGGCATATAAGAACTGGCATATTACGTGAGGGATTAATTTAGGGCCAGACTGACCGCCGCTGGCAAAGGGGTTCCAAATTTCACACTATCACACACACACCAGGCTGCTAAACTTCTTCCCCCTAGACAACAGAAGAATATGGACCTATAGGTTTTTGTCGTAATAATATTATATTGCAGTAGTCGGCAACTCCGGTTTCCCGTGTGATATTTTAAAGGAATTACTTGGACAATTCTAAGCAAGATAACATAAGGCGAATAGAAGCTGAAAAGAAAGCATGAAGTAACAACATAAACCACGTGGTAACATAAAAATACATGAATTCCTTTACTACAGTTATATACACTTTCAAAGTGTCAAAACATATAATAATTGGGTAGTCCACGAATATAAATGTCTTCTCTTGACTTTTGCTTTTCTTCAAATTGAGAGAGAGAGAGAGTGGTATACAAAATTTGGGTATAAAGGAGAAATGTCCCCAAAGTTACTTATCTTATTTTACGACGGGGTTCCACTGGAGAATCTTTCTTCTTTCACGGGCTAATAGACTTTGTTCTAATTTTTTACACTAGCTTGAAGAACCTGGGGTCCCTCATGTCTCAGATATTCTTTTGTCTTCAACCCGGAATACTGACTTTGATTCGTCTGCGCGCTACGAATCCTGCCAAACAACTAACTTTCTTACTATCTATTTCCGCTGACGGGGGGGAGCCCCACTTCCGTTTTGGGGTCCTAGCCAATCATTTGGCTTCTCTCTCCCTCCCCTTTCGGTGTCCGGCGACCTGAGGTTACTAAGTACTAACACCTGTTGATATCTCCTCTGTGACCCACATTCTCTCTTAACAGTCATTTTTTTGACGGCTAGATACTGTTAATTCAAACACGAGGAGTAGTAATTTTATCTCCCTCCTCCCAGTGGGATATCACGTGACAATAGCAATACTTGGAATCATTTAACTGTGTACAAATGAATTGTGTTGAATAGCAATACTTGCTTGAAACCATTTAACTTCGTGCAATGAAATGATTAATAGCAAATAGAAATTATTCATGTTAGATAGAAATACTTGAAACCATTTATCTGTGTGCAAAAAAATTAACTTACACTCGTTTAAAAATGTTATCAACAAAACGTATTTAGAAATTATATTTAACATATAGTTATAAAAAGGATTTGGCATTAAATAACCAACAATGGTTGATATGCCATAAAACCAAATCACTCAACTGACCATTATATGATTTCTGTTATCGAAGACACCTGGTTTTGAGCTCTCCATTTTGAAGATATATGTTAAGTATTTACTGTCATAGCATGGACAGTCATTTGTTTATTTAGGTGTTTATGTGATACAACAAATTTGTCCATTTAATTTAAAAACGGTCTTTTGAGGATCGTTTTGCGTGTTCTTCGAACCATTTGGAGTCAATATAGATGTTTTCTGCATTTCTCTTCCTCCGTTTCTACTTCCGTTTAATGCAGTTTTTCTCCCTTTACCTTCCGTTCATTGCAGTTTTTTTTTATTCTTTTTATGATTCTTTCGTGTAATTATTTGTAATAATCTCTACATTTGATTCTCTGTCAGTAAATATTTAGTTTAAAATAAAATGGTAATTCTATTTTTCCAATATATTATTTTTAGTAGTCTGTGCAATAAAACACTTACAATTTTGTTTTAACCAATTGATTCGTGGAAATTGTTTTTTTTAGTTGTAAAACTAGAGAATGGGTTGATTAACTTGAGGCTAGGGTTTTTTATAACACGGTTATTGGTGCATAGGTTATTCTGAATATTATACGGTTGGTAAAATTCTGTGGATTTTATAGCGAGCTTCAAATGGATTACGTTATTATTTAGTATTTTGTATCTTCTTATCATTTCTCAGAAGTTATTTAGTCGACGATGGGTCGGCTTGCCTGGTTCTTGGAAAAAAATTTTAAGTTTGAGCCAAAGATGGAAGAATGTTGTAATATATATATATATATATATATATATATATATATATATATGAAAATAAAAAAATTAACTTCTTTGGTGTCATTACAAATTTATTTCATGTCATGATGACTATCATCAAATGTTAAATGAAAAAAAAATTGGGCGGGGGTCTTAAATTGCTTCTGGTAAGAATAGAATTTTTAAAAAAAATTTTTTTCAAAAAAATTTTTTATTTTTTTAATTAAAATAATTTTTTAATTAAATGATTTTTTGATATATTTTATCCTATTTTTTGATCAAGAAAAATTTTTACGCTGGAAATATATCTATTATTACTTTTTGATACAATGTTAATATATTGCCTTGAAAAAACCCGTTAACCCTAATTTAAATACAAGTGAAAATTTTAAAAAACCTAAAATCCTGCAAAAATTAAATAGTCGTATGCCACTATTTAATTTTTCCGGAATAAGGTTTTTTTTGTTTTTTTTTATTAAAAATCTTTTTTTAAACTTTTTCTCCATTTTCAATTTTTGAATTTTTTATCGTTATTTTTATATAAAAAGTATTTTTGGGCTATGTGAGTTGAGGTTTTGATGTTTTTTTAATCCCAAATTAATTATTCGTCGATTGCTGTTGACATTGAGCACTCAAATCAGATACTCCCACCCCTTTGATTTTCTCCTTAGATTATATATATATATATATATATATATATATATATATATATATATATATATATATTGGCAGCATTTCTTCATTAATGTAAATTTCGTTGAATATAATAGACATTTTCTGTCTACATATTTTCTTGTTGATCCTTTCATATTGCCGTAATGATTTTATAATATTCGGTGGGAATTGATTGATATATTTTCCATTATTGTTTATTTCCCAAGTACTTTCTACCCGACTTTGGGCGATCATCTGGGGAGGATATATTACAGAAGCGATGCAACTTTTGTATGTACACTACTACTTTGTAAGAAGAAGAACAACGGGGCCATTGCAGTATATATATATATATATATATATATATATATATATATATATATATATATATATATATATATATGACTATTCTGAAGATTGCAGAAAGCATGAAACAGTCACCATTCAATGAAGACTTTTGTGTGCGCACTGTTTAGATTTCTGTATGATCAATACCTGATATCAAGCACTCTCCCGAGAAATAACATGGAAAACTATACATATATGTAGAGAGAGAGAGAGAGAGAGAGAGAGAGAGAGAGAGATGCACTTCTGGTGTAATGGTTATCTTCATTGAAAACGGGGAGAGTAACTCGTGTTCTCATTGTGGACAAGGCTGCATATCATTTAATGCTGATAACGTTTAGAAAGATATGCATCTAACCGTTCTCTCTTCAGCCATGGGTAAATGGGGCAGACTGGGTTCTTTAACCTTGGTATGGGAACAGGCCTGAGAGAAGGAAAACTCAGAATTAAGACCTGTTAAACTATGTTTAAAAAGTTGATCTTGCATTATATCATATTTATGAGAAGGGTTTGGTAAGTACGTATATATATATATATATATATATATATATATATATATATTACCACAGTGTAGACATGGACAGTTTTTATCTCTAATCTAATCGACTCTTCTGCTAATGTACGTAAGTGATACATACACACGCACGTATATATATATATATATCTATAATATACATATATATATACAAATACGCTTGGCATTTTATATTTCTGGGTAATTACAGGTCACGCGTCTATGCGCATGCGCATGGGAGTATCAGGAGTTGCCTCGTTTACGATCTTCAAGACGAATTTTCGGCCAGTTTGTCAGTCTTAAGGTAAAAAGGGAAAAGAAAATTCAGTAGAGAAAAAAAAAAAGAAAATTATAAATTAGGAATAATTACTCGAGATAAATGGTTGATAAAATGGCGGCTGATAAGTCGACGCTGAAGAAGAAAGGGCGGGAAAAAAAAGCTGATTAGAAAAGAAACGAAAAGGAAGAAAGGAAAAAAGAAAGTTGGAAGAGAGAGAAGAGGGCTGGCAAAAGAAAAACAGAAAAATACAAAAACAATTTTTCAAAAATGGAAAAAAAAAACACGGTGGAAAAAAACTTCTGCGGATAAAAAATTAAGATAAGAATGCAGACTTATCGCTTCCTTCTTTAGCTTTGGTTAGGCAACCAGTATAGAAGAAGGAAAACTTTGAATTTACTCCAGTTAAAAATTGAATTACTGTCACATCATTCCTATTACGAAGGGGCTTTGTAAATACATACATTGGTTGGTAAAACATTAATCATGTTACTAAGTATGAAATGTTTACCTGTTTAAAATGATGGCAAATCTTATTAATACATTGGCTCTTAAAAATTTATATTACTTCTAAGTATAGAGTATTAACCTGTTTAAGATGACTGTGAACTTTATTAATACATTAGCTCTTAAAACATTGATATTGCAATTAAGTATGGAATAGTTTCTTAAAACCATATAACTTTCAAATGATCTTATTCAGTTTCTGTTTTAATGGCATGAAACAATTTTTCACTGAAGATATTGATGTTTGAAATATGTAATCAAGGAAGATTATCAATAGAAATGATGTTAGTCTTCAGTGGTAATATCAAAGAAATCAGTGTCGCCATCAGGTGAACGAACCATCGCATTCTTGTCGTTTTAGAACATCATTAAAAGTTTCTTTCGGAAGACTATATGCTATAATTATTTTCTCCATCTTTTCTCTGTGTATGGAATCAAACACCTTGAAGAAATCTAAAAAGAAAAGAGATTTTTTGCACGTACTCCTTCGAGGATTCGACGAATTGTAAGATTGTGATTAGTTGTGGATTGATTTTTCCGAAAGCCATTCCGATTTTTTCTTAAGAACTTTCTGAACTTTTGATTGGATACAATTGGGAAACAAGTCATTATAAACCCAAACAGCAAAGGCAGTTAGGGTTATATTTCTATAGTTCTTACTGATTCCGATGTAGCTTTTTATTCATTTCTCTATTGCAATTTATTTATACACGGCGTAGCATAATCGAAGAAGTATGTCATCAAATTTCCTTGGATTTAATGCTTCAAGTGAAATGACATTCAAACCTTAAGCTTTTAATTGTTCTCAGAACTGTGCCAAATTCATCCTCCACAAAATATCCAAGTTTGATGCCTGGTTGACCATGTACAGTTTCTTCAGTTGGCTTATCTGAGATTCAGCAGTATTTTTTAAATGTTCTTTCCACACCTGAAGTCTTTCCTCCTGACTGGAATATTTTAGTTTCATTCACGCAGTGCTTTTCTTTCTACTGACTTTATTGCAGTATTAATTAAGATTTTTTATTTTCTTGATTTTTTTTATTTGACCATGTCCTTTTTGGTATAGTTTGACTTGTTCTTTTAAAGCTTTTTTTTTTGTATTTCTATACGTTTGGTGTTTATTAAATTTCTTCTTTCAAGTGACGATACTTGTTTTCGAGTTATCTCGTTTCATACTAACCGCTTTTGTCTCCCAGGGAACGATACGTTTGGTTTGATTGGTATGGTTCTAACTGTTGTTTCGAAATGGGCGGTAAAAAGGTTTTTTATATTTGACATGAAGAGTACATCTTTCAGATCTTAACTGAAAAGTATCAAACCTGTTTCAGACATTTACTGTACACTGATTGCATATATCACTATTGACAAGTGAGTGGTTCTGGGGTTTAATGGTATATCAAACTTCTTGAGTTATTTAATGCCAAATCCATCCTTCTAGAAGAATAGTAGTGGTACTATTTAACCCATTGCTGGGACGAGAAGGGGGTTCATACTTTTTCCAAGGGTATTTGTCCAAGAGTGAATGTGATCGTGTGACAGAAGTTCGAACTCGCTTACTACGATTCCGCAATCCAGCGCTTTAACCATTACACCACGAGGGCGTCCTCATTGACAAATGAGAATTGGTCATACCGTAAAGCCTTTCCTGTTGGCTTCTTATTTCTGCGTGGAATCAAGGGAATCTTTACCAAGATGATTTGGTTATAAGAAACGACTCTTTCAATAGATTAATCTGCCTCTGTGTATAGCGATATTTATTTACGAGAAAAACGGTTCCCAAAATGGAAAATCAGACTGACATGTTTCTCTATAAGAAGTGCCTCATCAGAATCATACAATGATGCTATTACTACAGAGGTGCCCGTGGAAATGGACACGACGACACAAGTTCAAATCCTGGACAAGACTAATTTCATTTCACATAGCACTAATACCCTTGGGAAAGGTATGAATCCAATTATTCTCCCTCCAGCTATGGGTAAATAGTAGGGCAGACTAGGTTCTTCAGCTTTGGTGAGGTAACTAGTCTAGGAGAAGGAAAACTCTGAATTCAAACCTGTTAAACTCCACTTAAAAGTTGACCTTGTGTCATATCCTGCCCAAGCGGAGGGGTTGATAAATAGGATTACTACAGAGAAACACGTCTTCCTTTTTTCCTATACAGTCAGTTGTCATTCCTGACTTATATATACGAACCCACACACATATATCTTCGTGTGTTTGCATGTGTTTATAACAATACGTGTAAAAATCACACACACACACACACACACACATATATATATATATATATATATATATATATATTTATATATATATATACTAAGCTGAAAAAAATGTAAACACAATGTTAAACATCTTCAGAAGTTTATTCTGGAGAGTTTGCAGATATAAGGAAATATATATATATATATATATATATCATAAATTTGACACTTACATATGCCTTCACATAAATAAACACACCACAAACACACACATGCACACACACACACACGTAAATACCCACGTAAACAGAACCCCCCCCCCGATGGAGAATTGAAGTCCACCTCCAGATGCCGACCGCAACTTCTCTCCCAGGCACCAAATAACAAATATTCTCCGTCTTTGCACCTGTGAAAACATTTAGTTTCTTATCCTTAGCTTTTGTTTCGTCTTTATCATTTCCCTTAGAAGCAAATGTCTTTAGCCTGCTTGCTGCTATTCAATCTTCTTTGCCCGGTGCAACAGGAAAGATTTGATGTGATGGGGGGTGAAGGCGTGAGGGCTGATTCGGGGGTGCTAATTTTAATCGAATGTTTTATCGACCAATGCTGTTTTTTGCCCAGCAGAGGTAGGTTCTTGTAAACATCTCTGCTTATTTGCGAGGTGTCTTCTTGCAAAAAAAAAAAGGTTCGTTTTAAAAACACCGAAAACTACAAATTCACATTCACAGCATGTGTCGCTATTTATTGTTTGTTTAACCTTGAGAAGCACTGCCATTCCTTTCACAATAAAAGAGATATCAAAAAAGATTAATATGACACAAAGTTATTCTAGTGCCCTGAGACAAAATCGAACTCACTCTATTTAACTTTTTCGAAAATTTGCAACAGTAGCTTCTCTTAAATGACTGTAATTTGTAAACTAATTATCTGATTGGGCTCAAATTTTGACACATGCCATTTGAAGGTTAGTTTTTTATAAAAATCATATGTTTTTATTTATGAGCGGCGCCATCTATATGTCAGGTCTTGGATTAATGGAGTGTTGTGTTATTTTACTCATAATTTGAGAGAAAATGATTTGATTCATATCATTCACAAAATATTAGCGCTGTGTGAAATTCAAACAACTGAATCAGGATTAGAACTCAGTTCGAAGAATTCAATTCTTACGACGATAACCGTTACTTTTATCAGCAATCAAAAGGCAAATGCTTGTGTTCTGGAGTAAGCGGAGCATAGAGGTTTCGAATCTATACACTGAATTGTTCAAGAACGTCTTGTTTTTTGCATGTGTGCACAGATTTGCATTTATTGTTGTAATTTACAATGCTTTTGTTTTGCTTAGATGTGGCACAAGGCCATATGAATGGAGCACCCAAAGTTATACATTAGAAGTACGTGGAAATAAGTTCTTGGACTGACCAAATAGAAAATAATCTGAGTCAGGAAACATAAGCGCAATTCGAAAAGAAAATGGGCGTAGTGGCTAAAGTGCGGGACTTTGATATCTTAGTAAGCGTGTTCAAACTCCAGTTGCGCTATTAATTTCAATTTCTGAATAATACCCTTGCAAAAGGCATGAACCCGATATCCATCTCAGGTATGAGTTAAACATTACCATTACAGATTTTCTACCAGGTATGGTTTTGGCATTGAATAACCCATGAAGGTTGATATGCCATTAAGCAGCGAACCCCAACCAAAAGAAATGGAGAAAGAAAAGAAAAGGGAATTAAGAAAGACAAAGTAAAAGAAAGGAAATAAAAAAAGGAGAGAGAGAGAGAGAGAGAGAGAGAGAGAGAGAGAGAGAAACTTGATATGCATTTAAAACTTTCCTTTTGCAAACTTCAAGTGATGACAATATGTCACTTGACTCTCTCTCTCTCTCTCTCTCTCTCTCTCTCTCTCTCTCTCTCTCTCTCTGCATTGTACGTCAATCTCTTCGTCCATTACACTTTCTCTCTCCATTGTACGTCAATCTCTTCCTCTTCGTCTATAAGACTCTCTCTCTCTCTCTCTCTCTCTCTACATTGTACGTCAATCTCTTCGTCTATTACACTTTCTCTCTCTCTCTCTCTCTCTCTCTCTCTCTCTCTCTCTATTTCATTTTCTGTGTGTATTTGTGTTAGTCCATATTTCACTTCACTATCTATCGTTTGCCCCACATTGTACGTCACTTCACTCTATCTGTCATTGACTATCTCACTCTTTCTCTCCATTCTACCCATCTCTCTCTCTCTCTCTCTCTCTCTCTCTCTCTCTCTCTGTTGTACCACTCTTCAGTGTCCCTCTTACTCTTTGTTGTTCCTCATCGTACGTCCCTTCACAATGTCTCTCACTCACAATGTCTCTCTCTCTCTCTGTTGGTGACTTTCTCGAGAATTATTTTCCTGTGGACCAACACTAACCATTTACTTATCTGTGTATCGCACAAGGCCAACCAATAACGTGCACCACTTTCTCATAAGTTACTTTTTCCAACTGCTTCTTCCTCTACGCCAACCTTTTCTATCTTCACCATATCGAGATCAGGATGGGAAAATTTAAGCCTTGTTCGTCAAGAAGCTTTTTTTTTTCTTTTAAAACTCTGAACCAATGCCAAATATTTGTAGCCATCATTTGGTTGATGATTTCACTTCAATCTTTTTCTTTTTCTTTTTTCTTTTTTTAAACAACACCTCTCCTCTCGGACAAAAGTTTGATGAAGTCCGGTCTGTGCCATACTCGAACGCCTCGGAAAAAATAATCAGAAGGCGAAAAATAACAAGGAGTTAGGCTGGGGGTGTTAATTGTTCAATTAAGAAAAGAAGTGAGACCACAGATAAACAGAAGATAATGAAGACGAAGAAAGATTCACAAAGCATGAATAAATAAACATGACGAGAATCTACCATTATGGCGGCAAAAACTAAAATGGCGAAAGACAATCAGGAAAGTTTGGCGGCAAAAAATAAAAAAAATAAAAATGACGTCTGCCAAAGGGTTCGTTATCTCGGTATGATTTCTTCGTTGGAATAGATTTTAACGGAACTCTGCATGACAAGTGATATACGTCAGCTTCTACTTGTGTGTGTATCTGCCGGTCAGTCTGCCGCCCGGTCTGTATGTGTATATGGTCGTAGGAAATGGATACGACGTCGCGAGTTCAAATCCAGGACAGGACTGCTTGCCTTTCACTTCACGCTTATGCATTTGGGAAAGGTATGAATCTTCTCCATCTAGTTATGGGTAAATGATAAGGAAGAGTGCTGTCTTTTGTCTTAGTAACCAATCTAGGAAAATGAAAACTGAATTTAAATTTACCCTGATCAGGTGATAGGATGGCTTGGTTTCTTTGTTTTTATGGCTTATCAACCTTCGTGGGTAATTTGATTCCAAAGCTGTCCTTGTAGAAGAATAGAGGTGGTACTATTTAATCCTTAGCTGGGAGGATAAGTGGAGTTCATGCCTTTCACAGGAATATCAATCCAAAAGTAAACGTAATAGAACGACTTGAGTTTGATTTTGCTTACTCCGATAAAAGATAAATAAGAGAGAGAGAGAGAGAGAGAGAGTGAGAGACGTACAATGTGGACCATCGGTGTGAGCGAGATAAAAAGAGACTGACTGAGACAGAGATAAATGGAGAGAGAGAGAGAGAGAGAGAGAGAGAGTGTCCGAATTTCAGTGAGATCTTTAGTCTTTACTATTTCCAACTGACAATATTTTTGCTGCTGTAAATTGATGTCCCAAGTGAATTGGGACTTTTAAAAAAAAACACCAAAAAATAAAGATGAAAGTAAATGAAAGTCAAAATTATTTTCATTACGTTTCATTGCTTGCGAGTTTTTCAAATCATTTTTAACTGGTGGTCATTCACTGGAGCCTGAATTTCAGTAAGTTTCCTCATGTCTCCAGGACTCTTCTCAGTATTCTAACCAATCTTATCCATGTTGTGGTCTGGATGGTCTTGATTCTTCCTCTGATTTCAAATTCCTCCACTGCTTTTTCAAGGTATATGGAGACCGTTCCGAGTGCACCAAATACTATTGATATCACCATCACCTTCATGTTCCACAGTTTTTTTTTAGTTCTCTGCTAAGAAGACCCCTTTGATATGTCGATGCAGCTGTGGAAGTCGGACACTGGGAACAAAATAACTACAATGCACTGGTTATCAAAAGTAAACAGGACGCAAGTGTACCGGCGAAAATGCAGCGTGAGTGGCATGCTTAAAGGAAGAGTGATCACGTGTGTTGCGTAGGTAACAAGCTGAAAGAGATGTGACAACGATAATTTACGCAGGCGTCTGAGATATTATATAACCAGGAACATTTCGGCCCGACCAGAAAGAAGATTTGCCCCCCCCCCATGTGTGGGCACCTCAGCCGTCTTTGGCCCTCTCTTATTTGATCCTCTAATCCATACATTTTAGGTAATAAAAGAAAAAAAAAGAAGCATATTACATTTTTATACATCAGCGTTGTTGTCTTTCTCTGCAGTACAACACAACATCCAAATAATTATCTCTCTTTTTTCACAATGCAGTCCATTGGGACAGCAAAATCTACAAGATGACAAATTCTTTTTACTAGTTATTTTGCCAAAGGTTTGGTCTTCTGGCCGGGATTAGGTGATCCGTTTCTATCTCAAAATCCCAAAGAATTCTATGCATCACATTCTCTTGGGAAAATATTGGTTTATGCGTATACCATTTGTTAGTTTGATCAAATTTTAATCTCTTGCACAATTCCCAGTGGATCACCTTTCCCACCCAGTCATGCCAAGTTTTGTACTTCTTTTGTCCTAGTTTGCTGTATTCGTTTAATATATGATTAAACGTTTCATCTCTGTCTCCACATCATCTTTTGCATTCACTATCCTCTTATGTACTAACGATTTTTTTCTTTTAATTAAGTAGTCCTGGTATTTTGTGCTGCTATAAAAAATGTTTCTGTTTCTCTTGAGGTTTCCCTAAATTAGCCATCTCATGATCGTCTCACGACCAATCTCTCCAGTTTGTTGCTTGAAGAGTCCCTACACATCTCATTTCGGTTTTTCTTATTTCTATTGTTTTTCTATTCGTTCTTATGTTGCAAATGTTGCTACTGGCTGTTGCAATTATTTCATCATTGCTATTTATGCTGTTTTTAACGTAATTCTTGTATTGATGCATCTACGCATCCTCAATACTGGCGATTGCTCCTTCTTTTCTTGGCACATAGAGTCTGTTAATGTCATTTCTCGGACATAAGGCCTTGTGTATCGGCACAAATTTCTTTGTCTTGTGCTTCAGTTTTCTGGGTTCCTGTCTATTTTATGAATGTTTAAGAGTACCTTACAAAAGAGACTGCCCAGGTGTTTATTTCTTCGACGAAATTTCTTTTGCAACATTCGGTTTCGAGACAATTTCTTGTACTTATAACTTTTCTTCGTTTTTTTCTTCATCTCTGCTAATGTCCTCTTCCAACGTTTCTAAGAACTGGTAATTTTCGTTCTTTCCAAAGGTTTCGATACTTTCTTGATTTGATAGTTCTATTCCTTCAGTTTTTCCTCTTTTTCCACTTTTCATTTTGAATAGAGCACATTTTTCAATTCCAAATCCCCTCCCTATATGCTGACTGTATATGCTTATCATTTGTATCAGGGTTTCTAGGTTTGTTTTTGTTGTATCATGATAAGGGAAGTATACACAGTGAAATAGAGTTAATTATTTATTAACTCAAGGGGTACAGTCCGACTAGTATTATAAGTCTTGCGCTGTTGGTGTTACGTCCGAAGTTGGTCTACAACTGACCGACGCCCTTTCAGAGCTGTCTCTCTCTTTCTGCTTCTGCTTTTGCTTCTGCTTCTCGCGTCCCAGAAACACGGCATCTTTATACTTCCCCGATACTGGAAGTCATGTGATACGAGCCACTATACAACAGTTTTTTTGGGGGGAGGTGGCAAATATGCATATTATTATTTTACTTCTTTGAGAGTTTTTTTTACACCAGCCTGAGCTGATTGTTTCTCACTGGAATGTCAGTGACAGCGAGTCTCCTCATGTCTCCAGGACTCTTCTCAGTATTCTGACCGATCTTAATAATGCTGCAGTCTGAATGGCCTCTACTTGTCCTCTTCTTTCCAAGTCTTCCAGTCCATTTACCAATCCTTTAGGTATTATCTCAAGTGTACGAACCCCACCTGATGTCACAATCTCTTTCGTATTTCATAGGGTTTTTTTTCAGTTCTCTAGCAAGGTTTACGTACTTAACTCTCATTTCGTTTTCTTTTATTTTCAATTAGTTGTCAGCCGAGATGCCAGAGTCCACTTTTTAGCAAGTTCTCTTTTTTCTTTTCTTTTTCTTTTTTTTTTTTTTTTTTTGTTGACTTTCACTCGGTCTGGTCGCCTAGCTAAAATTAAATGATCCGTTTTTTGTGTCACATTCTTTACGGCGGAATCTTGGTTGTGCATATACCACTTGTTCGTAGGGTCAAATTTATATTTTTTGCACAACTCCCAGTGGATTACCTTTCCCACCCAGTCGTGTCTAGACTGATACTCTCTTTGCGCTAATTTGCTGCATTCGGTTATTATATGATTGATTGTTTCGTCTCTATCACCACTGCATTCGCTTATTATTATCGATAGAGCTGTTCCCGCTGATGAAAACATTACTCTGAAAGAATTTGAAAAGATGTAACAGTGGAAATTGTCTGAATGTGGCAACTAAAAACAAAACCACACCAGTAATTGTTGGAGCACTAGTACCATTCAGACTGAATGTTGGTGAATTTGTCGCGCGTTTACATTCACAGCCTAACATGGAAAATTCCACTGCGTGCATCTTAAGAAAATATTTGTCCTTATGAATAAATGAAATCCAAGAGTTTTCCTTCTCCTTGGCTGGTTGCCTTGCCAAAGCTAGAGAAGCCAATCCGCTGTATTATGAATCCATATCTGAGGAGAGAAGAGAGGGACACATTTCTTTCCCAGGTGCAAAATGAAACGCAAACAGACTTGTCTGGGATCTGAACTCTGGTCGACGATTTCATATCCTACGATGACAACCGTTATGTTAAGCACGCCTCTTTTTGTATCTAGGATTTTTTTAGTTTCTTTCTTATATATATAACATTTTCATTGCCTAAACTGCCAACAGTAGTTCTCTGGGTCAGATCCCTACAGTCACTTAAAGATAATGAAATCAAAAGTTTTAATAAAAAGAAAAGAACTTGTCAATTGGTAGATTTTGCCTTTTCAGAAAATCACAAAGTGAAAATAAGAGAAAAATAACTGGACCTTGCTAGAGAGCTGAAAAAGTGTACAAGATGAAGGTTACAGGGATATCAATCATAGCTGGATCCCTTGAAAAATCCCGAAAAAAATTTGGACGAGAAATTGGTGAAACTGGACTTCAAAGAAAAGACCATTGCTAAAATCGGCTAGAACACTTTTAAGGGTCAATGGAGATTTGAGGAAATTTGTTGTCACTCAGCCTCTAGTGAAAAGCCATCAATTAGAACTAGTATGAAAAACTCACAGAGAACAAAATAATAATAATAATACTCACTGATAAGGCACAGATTGCTCCCTGAGGAACAGAAAGGATGCTGCAAAAGATCCAGAGGCACAAGAGAGCTACTCTACATTAATCAACACATCCTCAATGAGAGCAAGACCAGACGGAAAAATCAAGCTATGGTCTCGATTGACTACAAAAAGGCCTATGATATGGTCCCACAAAGCTGGATAATAAACTGCCTCAAAATGTACAAAATATCAGACGAAGTCATAAACTTTATCGAGAAGACCATGAAAACCTGAAAAGTGTAATTGACAACAGGAAAGAAAAGCTTTGCTGAAGAGAAGGTCTAAAGAGGTATATTCCAAGGAGATGCACTATCACCATTACTATTAATAATTGCGACGATGCCGCTTAACCAATTCTCAGAAAATGCACAGCTGAATAAAAACTTAGTAAATAGCAGGAAAAGATCGATCACCTAATGAACATGGACGACATCAAACTGTTTGCAAAAAAAAAAAAAAAAGAACTGGAAATTCTAATACAGCCAGTGAGAATATACAGTCCGGACATAGGGATAGAATTTGACATAGAAAAATGCGCCATGCAAATAATGAAAAGCAAGAAATGACACCTGCCGGACGAAATGGAACTACCAAACCAAGACAAAATTAGAACGCTCAGAGAAAAGAAAACCTACAAATACTTGGGGATATTGGAAGCTAACACCATCAAACAAGTGGAGATGAAAGAAAAGATTAAAAAAGAGTATCTCAAGAGAATTAGAAAGCTACTCGAGACAAAACTAGATTGCAGAAACCTTATCAAATGAATAAATACCTGGGCTGTTCTCCTCGTAAGATATTCGGGAGTGTTCTTGAAGTAGACCAAGGAAGAACTTAAAATGAACCAGAGAACAAGAAAACTAATGACCATGCATAAGGAATTACATCCCAGAGATGACGTTGACAAATTATATGTGTCGAGAAAAGGAGGGAGGAGGAGGACTTATCAGCATTGAAGACAGCGTTGACGCATCGATACAATGACTCGACGACTACATAAAAAAAACGCGGGGAAAGACCGATTACAGCCACCAGTAACAATACTGACAACAAGAGGATCAGCCAAACGACAACAACCAGAAAACAAAAATGGGAAGAAAAACAACTCTATGGATGTTTTAAGCGACTAATAAGCAACATCTCACACGGACAACATGGACGTGGTTAAGAAAAGGAAACCTTAAGAGAGAAACGGAATCTCAAAACAACGCCAGAAGAACCAATCATATTAAAGCAAGAATAGATAAGACGCAACAAAACAGCAAATGTAGGTGATGTGATGATAGAGACAAAACGATCCATCACATAATAAGTGAATGTAGTAAATTAGCACAGAAAGAGTATGGTGGGCAAAATGATCCACCGGGAATTGGGCAAGAAATTTAAATTTGATCATAGGAACAAATGGTATATGCACAACCCAGCATCTGTCCTGGAGAATGAAAATACAAACTCTTATGGGATTTTGACATACACACAGATCCCCTAATCTCGGCCCTGGCAACCAGACCTTATAATAATCAACAAAAAAAAGAGAACTTGCAAAATTGTGGACTCTACTGTCCCGGCTGACCACAGAGTAAGATTGAAAGAAAATGAAAAGACCTTGCTGGAAAATTAAAAAAACTGTGGAACATGAAAGTGACGTTTATATCAATTGTAATTGGTGTTCTTGGTAAAGTCACCAAAGGATTATTGTAAGGACTAGAGGACTTGGAAATTAGAAGATGAGTGAAGACCATCCAAACTACAACATTATTGAATTCAGACAGAATACTGAGAAGAGTCCTGAAGACTTGCGGAGACTTGCTGTCAATCAAACTTCAGTGAAAGATCATCAGCTAAAACTGATGCGAAAAACTCTCAGAGTAAATAATAATAATAATCATAATAATAATAATAATAATGATGATAATAATAGTAATCATAATAATAATAATAATCATAATAATAATAATAATAATCATAATAATAATCATAATCATCATAATAGAAATTACCGTGCTATTAAATGGTATATGCACAAACCAAAATTCATTCTAGACAAATGAGAGCCATAAGATTATGTGGAATTTTGAGATACAAACGGAGAAAACCATGCCTTGATTTAATTACAAAAAGAAAAAAAAAAGAATTCTCCATCTAGTGGACTTTGCTGTTCCGGTGGACCATAAAGAGAAAATTAAAGAAACCGATAAGATAACCAAATACTTGGCCCTTGGCAGAAAACGTGACGGTGACGGTGACACTGATGGTAGTCGGTGCACTTGGAATGGTCCCAAAAAGTTTGGTAAAACAGAAAGATCGGAGGAATTGGAAATCAGAAGAAGAATCGAGACCGAACAGACCACAGCACTGCAAAGATTGGTTAGAATACTTTGAAGAGCCAAGGAGACTTGTCGTCACTCAGCCTCCAGTGAAAGAACACCAGTTAAAACTGGCGTAAAAAAATTTCGACGAGTGAAAATCAAAATAAAGAATGTGAAACGTAATTTTTCATTTTTGTTGTTGTTGCTTTGCTTTTTGGCAGTGGGTAGAGGTTGTGTGTGTGTGTGTGTGTGTGTGTGTGTGTGTGTGTGTGTGTGTGTGTGTGTGTGTGTCGGTCGGCGAATCGATAAGAAGTGTGATTCATCTGCTATCCAATAATATTATCAGCATCATTCATGCACTGATATCAGCAACTTCACTGATTGGTTAACTTTCGTGATAATTAATCTTGATTGAGGCGTCTATTTATGGTTCTTCGTGTTTTGTTTTGTTTTATTTGTTTGTTTTTTGTTGTTGCTTTTTTTTTTTTTTTGGTAGGGCTGTTTTTTTTTTGTTTTGTTTTGTTTTTTGTTTTTTTTTTTGGCTTTTCCTAATCAGTTATTTCCGTGCCAATGTGAACAACAGCCCATTTATTTAATGACTTCTACCACAAAGTGCTATAATTCTCGATCAGTGGATTTTATTTGGATTGATAGGCGATATTCCAAATCTATAGGCGTTGTCCGTGACATGACGCAGATAGTTTGGTTTTGATATAAAGAAAATGAAAATCAAACAAAATAGAATGAAATAAAACTTGTAAGCAAATAAAAAAAACTCAACATGAATCGTGAAAATTATTTGAATAAAGAAAGACGCTTTTTTTTTTGAAGTCCGATCCTAGGAATGATCTTCTCTGGGACGAAAAGGAAAATAACTCTTACTTTATTGTAGAAAAGACCAATGTAAACAAGATATTTAAAAAGGAATATTTTCATATAATCAATTGTTTCATGGAACACGACAAAAGACATGACTTGATTGTACTAAAACGAACTTGTTATATAAAGGTCCTGATTACCAGTGGGGAGGTACAGTCGTCTGGCAACCCCCTTTTCCCAGGAAACGATTGTCTCATGGCTATGACTGGCAGTCTGTCTACTTGGCCTTCTGCATATATATATATATATATATATATGTGTGTGTGTGTGTGTGTGAGAGAGAGAGAGAGAGAGAGAGAGAGAGAGAGAGTATTTTCTTGGAGACAAATTTTTATTAAAGATAACAGACAAGGACTTGGATTTGAGTTTTTCATTAGCCTATCGTAGTGTAATGGTCGTAGGAAATGGACACAGGGGTATGAGTTCAAATCTGGAACCTGACTGTTCACATTTCAAATGGCGCTAATATCGTTTGAAAAGATACGAATCGCACCATTCTCCCTCCAGCTATGAGTAAAATAGTAGGATTGACTGGGTTCTTTAACCTGGATATGGCAAACGGTCAAGGAGAAGAAAATCCCTGAATTAATAGCTGCGAAACTCAGCTTAAAAATTGACCTTGTGTCACTTCCTATTCGTGCAGTCGAGTTGGATAATAGAAAAACACATAACCAAATACTTGTCTGTCATCTTTAATGATATATGCATGTGTGTGTGTATATGTGTGAGTATGCAAGTGTGTGTATGTATGTATGTGTGTGTATGTGTATGTATGTATGTGTATGTATGTATGTATGTATGTATGCGTATGTGTATGTATGTGTGTATGTATGAATGTATGTATGTATGTGTGTGTATGTATGTGTATGTATGAGTGTGTGTGGGGGGGGGATCTGACAAATGGAAAATAAAGGTAGACACGATTTATCTGACATTCCACTGTGTCAGAATATGGCACAAGGTCGCTTTTCCGTAGGGGCCGCGCACGAATCAAGACTCGTGCGCAGCAGGTACAAAGATACTTAACCCCGTCGGCATTTCCCTAATGAGGTGTCTCAGGCATCGTGCAATAAACTTAATCCTGCAGACAGGCAAAGACTAAGGCTCTGAGACCAAGCTGTCATAATTAGCGAACAAATGCCGGGTGCGAATGCCAGGCGGCCTGTGCGAAAGCGAGAACAATCAAGGTAGACAAAAACAGACTAATATGATTCGGTATAACCTTTTGATATTGCATATTGACCCTTGACCGAACCGTCAATAAAATATTTTCTGCACAGGGCGCACCTGTGAAAATAAGCGGAAACAGTCACAGGGTTGAACGGAAATGTGTGGGTGTTATGAAATCAAATAGATGAGTCTGAGTCTCAGTTAGTGTGTCAGTCTTAAGTTGCAGTGGTCAGTCGAGTTGGCAGATAGGGAAACGTGACCGCAGGAGGTCAAGCGACACCCTGACGAGGACCGGTTGAGAACGTCTCGCCGGAAGAGAAGACGTAAGACCTTGAAGATAACACAGAGCGGCCGAGAAGAATTTAGGGAGGGGAGTGTTATATAATTAAGGCAAGGATATTTTTTTATTAATCATTTTTCGTTTATTATATTTTATCATTTAGTTTAGTATAGCTTTGGACTACTTGGGACCCTTAATCCAGGTGCATAGTCAGATGGTGCAGTCTTACGACCGTACGGAAAAAATATGACAATCATCTGTCATAATATACCCCCAGACAGGAAATGTGGCTGGAGTGTGGATGACGTCATGCCCGGAAGAGATGGTCCTGAGAATTTGAGGATTTCAAAAAGACAATGAGTTGAGGTCGACTGTTGAAGGTAACGGTTGAGTTTTTCAGATCAGATTATATTTTTGGGGTCTCAACCGGCAGAGATGAATTGAGATCTTAAATACCACAAGATGCGCTGCGCGTTGTGGGTGGGGTCAGCATAGTATGGTTAGGATAGGCTTTTATGATTTGTCTCTCTCTCCTCGTGTCAAGAAATTCAAGAAATTAATAAACTCGTTCGTACTGCCTGTATTTGTACTATTATTATTATTCTTGATGTATATTCACACTTTATAAGTGTACAATAGGAATACATTTGTCTGTATTCGTCTCCCTCTGTTCGTCTGTCTGTCTCTCACTTACGTCACCTACGAACCCTTTCGAGAATAAAGTATTGCTATGTATCACCATCTATTCAATTAAACACCATTAACTTGGTTACATATATTTCAATGATCAAACTGTTCTATTTCTAACAATTCAATTTGGCATAAGTTATTTGTTCGCACACAGTTTAAATGTCAAACAGTTCTATTTGACCCATAGATGGGACCCTACCAGGTGCTACCACACGAGGCCAGAGTTGACCAGGGAATGATGGCAATGAAGGGGTATTCCACATTCCCCAAAGCTCCAGCATTACAGGAGCATCAACATTAGATTGTTTAGTATCATATCAGGGACATCCATATGGGGGGAGTCACACCCCTGCAGAGATGGAGTCGGTGTATTCTACAGGTCCAGCCGACTGGGTTGTTAGTGACATCAAATATTCCAATTCAATACAAATAATTTGCATACACGTGTTTGATTTCAAGTATTCCTCTGTCATGGAGTAATTAAATTGTTTCAAGTAATTATTTCTGTTCGATAATGGTCATTTGTTTCTACATAGTCACATGGTTTTAATTAATTCATAATAATAATCCTTCATAAACAATTAGAGCTTCAAGTAACTATTCTTAATACAAATAATTTGCACACAGTTATATGGTTTCAAGTAACTAATAATAATAATAATCCTTAGTAAACAATTAGAGCTTCAAGTAACTATTCTTAATACAAATAATTTGCACACAGTTATATGCTTTCAAGTAACTAATAATAATAATCCTTAGTAAACAATTAGAGCTTCAGGTAACTATTCTTAATACAAATAATTTGCACACAGTTATATGCTTTCAAGTAACTAATAATAATAATAATCCTTAGTAAACAATTAGAGCTACAAGTAACTATTCTTAATACAAATAATTGGCACACAGTTATATGCTTTCAAGTAAATAATAATAATAATCCTTAGTAAACAATTAGAGCTTCAAGTAACTATTCTTAATACAAATAATTTGCACACAGTTATATGCTTTCAGGTAACGAATAATAATAATAATCCTTAGTAAACAATTAGAGCTTCAAGTAACTATTCTTAATACAAATAATTGGCACACAGTTATATGCTTTCAAGTAACTAATAATAATAATCCTTAGTAAACACTTACAGCTTTAAGTAACTATTCTTAATACAAATAATTGGCACACAGTTATATGCTTTCAAGTAACTAATAATAATAATAATCCTTAGTAAACAATTAGAGCTTCAAGTAACTATTCTTAATACAAATAATTTGCACACAGTTATATGCTTTCAAGTAACTAATAATAATAATAATCCTTAGTAAACAATTAGAGCTTTAAGTAACTATTCTTAATACAAATAATTTGCACACAGTTATATGGTTTCAAATAACTAATAATAATCCTTAGTAAACAATTAGAGCTTCAAGGAACTATTCTTAATACAAATAATTTGCATACAGTTATATGCTTTCAAGTAACTAATAATAATAATCCTTAGTAAACAATTAGAGCTTCAAGTAACTATTCTTAATACAAATAATTTGCAGTTATATATCAAGTACTTATAATACAATAATTTCTACACAGTTGTATGACTTCAAGTATTCCTATCAAAAATTGATAATTATCTTATTTCGAGTAATCATTTCTATTCAATGATAGTCATTTTTTTGCACACAATTATATTGTTTCACGGTTGGTTGGTTGGTTGGTTGGTTTTTATGGCATATCAACCTTTGTAGGTTATTTATTAAGGCCAAATGGATTTTTATGCAAATAGTTCTATTTCAAACAATTCAGTTTTACATGAGTACACAGTTTAATTCTCAAAAACATTTCTATTTCAAGCTATTCAGTTTAGTCAAACATTTCTAATTCAAACAATTCAGTTTAGCAAAAGTATACAGTTAGTTCTATTTAACCCATAGATAGGGGCCTATTAGGTGCTACTATTCCAAGCCAGAGTGGACCTGGGAACAATGGCAATGAACGAGTGCTCCGCATTTTCAAAACTCTAGCACCACTGGAACCTCACCATCAGATTGTTTAGTGTCATAATCAGGACACTCATTGGGGGGTTTTACCCCTGCAGAGATGCAGTCGGTGTATTCTACAGTCCCAGCCGACTGGGCAACTATGGTTTCAAATAATTAATAATGATTCTTAATAAACTATTATAGCTTCAAGTAAATATTCTTATAATAATTGATTTGCACACAGTTATAAGATATTAAGTCTTCCTATTTTATATAAGCAATGTTTAAACAGATTTATTTGACCCATAAATGGGACTCTAACAGATACTACCACTCCCAGTGGATCTGGGAGTAATGGCAACGAAGGAGTATTCCACACTCCTCAGGGCTCACCATCAGATACAATTTAGGAGGATTCTTACCCCTCTACAGGGGGTCAGCGTATTCTAAGCTCGGTCGACAGGGCGTTTAAATACTCGGAGATTTCGGACACCCTTCCTCACTCCTAATATTCAACACTATTGCATTGACAGATATTAATATCAGGTGACCGTTTTTCCCGCACAACTGTGCAGTGACTGACTGCACCACGGGACCAGCAAACACCACACCCAACGCCTCCATCAAGGGCACATTTCTACAAAGTCTACTATCAAAATAAATATACCTGTGTGTTTGTCTAGGTGGGCAAAAAAGAGACATTTTGGTGTTTGTAATCAAACAGACCGCCATAGTGGCAGCCAGTGCAACCAGATTAGTTGAATCGGTTGTAGTAAGAAGGCATGAAATGTTTAAAACAGGTATTGATGTTAAGAATAGCCTAGTGTATAAGGCGTCGACGAGTTTAGAATCTTTGAACACGTCGTAGTAGTCAGCACAAAGTCATCGCAGAATTGATTTAACGTGTCTCATGGATTATATAGAAAAGAAACTTTTTGGTTTGTATTTTCTTTCATTTTCTTTTTTCTTTTTTATTTGCATAGCTGGATCTTGTCGAAAGTTGATGGAGATAAAGACGAAATAAAAAAAAATAACAAGATCATGGGAAAAAAATAATCAGAAACATGGTCGCTGAAGAAAATGCCACTCCCTTTATGATTGTGTTTCAACCTTGCTCCAAACCGTTCTCAAAAACAGGGAGACGTGAAATAATATTCCTTTGAGTCGATGTAGAAATTGCTTAATCGTAGTCCATACCCAGTGGTGGTTGGGGTCGCAAGCTCCCAAATTTATTCTTCTTACTTGTCCTCAACCGGTTAATAACTGACTGACCCTTTTTAAAAATTTCCAATACTCGAACGATCGTTTCTCACACTTATTGCGAGAGTTCACTTGATTGACCTTTTGTTGTCGAGTCATACAGGCGATCACAAAAATCACCGAGGGATGAGGCTGTTACTATATGAGGATCATTAATTAAGTTGCCAGACTTTTTTCGTATGAACACTTTTATTGATAGTATACACATGAAACTCTAGTCCCCTTCAAAGTAATCTCCTCCAGCTGCCATGCACAAGGAGCAAGGTCTGGATTATAGGGATGGTGAGGAACTGTCTTGATGTCCATCTTGGTCAAATAGTCTGTGACAAGGATGGAGTTGTGGACTGGTGCATTGTCCAGGGGGAAATGCCACTGACCTGATTTGAAGAGTGCTGGCCTCTTCCGACGGAATCTATTCCTGAACTCCCTTAAAATCTCAACATAGTAACCCTAGCCCTAACCCTTTGGCTAATCAACTGTGGTGTATTGACTTCCTTACTCCTCCCACACCTCTCACCATCCCTCACAGACTCCCTGGCTTCCTTGAATCTCTTATGCCACTCAAACGATGTTCAATTCATGCAAGATGGTCGAAAAGCAGTCTCAAGCATTCCATATGTTTCTGTAGCATTTTTTCCAAGTTTAAAACAGAATTTTATTGCATATCGTTCTTCTAAAGTGTCCTCACGTCCAGATTGGATTTTTGAAATTCCCCAGCTGTGATAATCAGGTTTTAGTAGGGTGCATTCCAATTGCTGCTCTAGCTGTTCATTTGAACCTGGAATCATAAAAATTGGCCAGTCATCTCATAAGATGTCTAGCAATAACATACCGAATTCTCAAGAGTCTACGACAATTTTAAATGCCTGTACAAAAAAAGTCTGGAAACTTATTGAATTCACCACGTATCATATTTTTGTGCATCTTGATTTTTGTTTGTTTTTGTCATTTAGTTGCTAAGAGGCGTAACAAGTAAAAATATGGAAGCTCTAAAACTTTCCATTGAGTAGCAATTATTATTTTTCGTGATGAAAAAGAACTCTGTCGGAAAAGTTTAATTCATTTGACTTTTTAAACTTTATCGATTAAGATATTTGGTGTGTGCAAAAGTTCCCAGCGTTTTTGCTTCATTATGTTGGATTTTAGATAAGATAGCAGAGTTTGTTTTTTTTTTACTTTGGATTCAGTCCCTAGTTTGAAAGAAAGAAAGAAAGATGAATGTGAAAAAAGAAAGAAAGAAAGAAAGATGGATGTGAAAAAGAAAGAAAGAAAGAAAGATGGATGTAAAGAAAGAAAGAAAGAAAGAAAGAAAGAAAGAAAGAAATGTAATGGTATAATGGTTAAAGTGATGGTCTGCGGAACCGTAGTAAGCGAGTTCGTACTCCAGTCGCGCTATTACGTTCACTTCGGGCAAATACCCTTGGGAAAGGTATGGAACCCCCTTATCCTCCCAGCTATGGGTTAAATAGTACCACTACTGTTCTTCTAGGAGAATGGCTTTGGCATTAAATAACCTACAAAGGTTGATATGCCATTAAACAAAGAAACCAAACCAAACCAAAGTGAACAATCATCGCTTCAAGTAACTTTTCTTAATATTAATAATCAATTCACAATTATATGATTTCAAGTATCGATTCCCTTTCCATCTCATTTGTCTGATCATTTTTATATGCTATCAAATATTCCTATCAAATATTAACAACTCACACACAATTTTATGGTTTCAAGTAATTATTCCTATTTGATAAGAAGCTCTCAATTGCAGTTATATGGTTTCAAGTATTCCTATCAAATACTTATACAAATATTTTAAAACAAGTGAAGCGAGTTCAATTCTCACAGGAGTGCTTCTTTGATGTAATCTTTGACTGGTTGGTTGGTTGACTTCACGACATTGTCTTGTAACTATTCTCATTTAATAATAATCATTTGTTTACACTCAGGAATATGGTTTCAAGTATTCTTATCAAACACTAATAATCTGCCGACAGTTATATGGTTTCAAGTATTTCGAGTAATTAAATGGTTTTAAATAATTAATAAGAAGAATCGTTTGTGAAATGAAATATAACTTCAAGTAACTATTGATACAAATAATTTGCAAACAGTTGTATGGTTTCAAGTTCTTTATTAAATGACATATCGACCTTCATGGGTTATTTAATGCCAAAGCTATCCTTGAGGAAGAACAGGAGTGGTACTATTTAACTCATATCTGGAGGGGGGGATATAAGGGATTTATACCTTTCCTCAAAGGGGCATTAGTTCAAAAGTGAACGTAATAGTGCAACGAGAGTTCGGCCTCGCTTACTACGATGTCGCAGTTCAGTACGTTAGCAACAACGCCAAGAGGACTCTCTCATATAGTTTCAAGTATTCTTATGTAATACTAATAACTTTAAAAGTGCAGGACCCTAAAATCTTTTGCCCTCCTGGTAATAATAGACCTGAAAGTTAACTATGTGTAAATAAACGTGTTATGGCCCGCTTTAAAACATGTTACGTTCAAATTGTTGGCTTAAGAATTATATATATATATACATATTCAAAGAAGAGTGTCCTCCTCATAGAATTGACTGTACCCTGGGAAGAAAACCAGGAGGCACACGAGCGGAAGAAAAACCGATACATGACACTGCGTGCCGACTGCGTGCCGACTGCGTGGAAAAAAGTTAGGTATCATATTTACCAACCCCTCCGCTCGGACAGGATATGACACAAGGTCAATTTTTTAAGCGGAGTTTAACAGGTTTGAATTCAGAGTTTTCCTTCTCCTAGACTAGTTGCCTCACACAGGCTGAAGAACACAGTCTGCCCTGCTATTTACCCATAGCTAGAGGGAGAATAATTAGATTCATACCTTTTCCAAGTGCTATGTGAAATGCCATCAGTCTCGTCCAGGATTTGAACTCGTGTCGCCGTGTCCATTTCCAACAACGATAACCATTACACCACGGGTACCTCCACAAAAAAGGTTGGAAATGCCATGTGACTCTAATTGGGGTTGGTTGTTATGGTTTTCTTGAACACTCAGTCATTTCGTTTCTTTCAAAAATAGGAATCACTGGTCGCAGTTTGAAAGTTGCCTTATATCGTCTTCAGACCACGGTGCAATATGCATCAAGTTGGATTTGGTCGAGAGCGAAAAGTCTTCAGCATGAATGCAATGCACGCAGAACCACCATTCCTGCGTTTTTAAAAATCACAAACTGCACTAAAAATGAAGATGAACGTACAATGTAATCTCTGTTTTTAGTTGATCTTGCATATATATATATATAATTCTTTTAAATACCCTGTCCTGTGGCAAAAGCTGCTTGGTAGCGCCTGGAGTTGCAGTACCGCCTTGAGCTACCGAAACTGTTATCACCACTGGTTGGCGGCTGATGAGGGCAGTGCATCGCACCTGCTTTCACACGTTGTATTATATATATATATATATATATATATATATATATAATCATTATTATTAACCAGAGTTACTCGAAGCGATAATTGTTTAATAAGGATTCAAATCATTAATTCCTTGAAATGATATGATCGCTAAAAAAAAGAGAGTCTGCATTGAGCACTAAATAACCCAATATATATGTATATATATATATATATATATATATATATATATATACGGAAGAAAAATAATATATATACGTTAAATCCCGTCGCTAAGGTTGCTGCTGGCTCTACGGAAAGATATCCGACTGGCGTAAAGTCAGCTGGGTTACGCTCCCACCTTGAAGCATCTAGCGTGTCTAGCCATACTAATGTTTAGTGATACAAGAAAACATTGTGACTGTAGACGACAATATATATATATATATATATATATATATATCGCGAGATACTGCTGGGGCGCTCTGGGTTAGTGGTAATGATGCTTCAGCCCCGAAACCATGCCTGAACCCAGAGTCATCATCTGATGAAGGCTTTGTTAGAAGCAATGCTGTTGTATAAACATCAGTTATTGTATGATACCTACTATATATATATATATATATATAATTTGGCATTAAATAAGCCACAAGGGTTGATATGCCATGAAACAAGACTAACATCTGAGAGTAATGACAATGAAAAAGTGACTCTACACTTCTCAGAGTTCTAGAACAGGAGTCTCAGCACCGGATGAAGTTTAGTGTCACACCCAAAATACTTCTTTTTTTGGTTGAGGGGTCTTATTTCCCGATGGGGGATGCAGTCGGCATATTCTGGGCATTGCCGTCAGGGCAGCAAATGGAGTCTTGAAACCAGAATAAACTATGTTCGACAATCAACTGCTTTGAGCAAAAGTCCGCCCTGTTGGCAAGTGGGAGGGGGTGATGTTGAATCCACCGACAACACTTCTGCAGAAGAGTGAGACCAGCCCACCCACTTCCAATCTGTGTCCTCGATATGACAATTAACTGCATCTGAAGATAAAGCTCCACTCCTGAAGAATTAGGGAATTTTGAGTATACATTCATTGTCATTACTCCCAGGTCCACTTCTACCCGAAGTGGTAATACTTGGTAGAGACCTATAGAACTGTTCAACTATTCATTTAGGATTGTTATTAGTTATCTAAAACCATATAGCAACGCGCAAATTATTTGTATTAGAAAGGAATAAGAGTAAATAAAGTTGGCGACCATAGACGAGTGTGGCCCGAAGGCTCCCTTTTCGATAGCTACTACACCAATGTGTAGGGGAAGGTGCTACTCCTTTCCCTGGATTGCTCCACTTAACCATTGATCCTAACCTTATAATGCTGTGTTAAGCAAGGAAGCATCAAGTACAATTTTTTGTATGACTCGACCTGGGATTGAACGCTTGTTTCCCGGGTCATTGGCGAACACTCTAACTATTATACCAATGTAGGAATACTTAGTAAATAAAATTTCTGATGTTGATAGCAATTCTTAAAACCATTTAACTCTGCGCCAACAATTGAGCTCTGACAACTCATTGAAAAATAAAGAACCTAACTACCATTAACAAAGACATTATTTCTTTCAACAATCTCTTCAAAAATCTCATGAAGAACCAAAAGTCCTGGACATCCCTTATTAAACACCACCCTACAATCCCAATATTTTATGGTCTACCCCAAATCCACAAACCAAACACCCCCACTACGACCCATTATCTCCAGCATCGGTAGTGCCACCCACAAAATAGCTCGCGCCGTAGCTAAAATATTAACACCCCCTACTCGCCACAATCAGCCCCCCTACACACACACGTTAAAAACTCCGAAGACTTACTTAATAAAATCAAGGACATAGATATACAAAATAAAACTATGAACAGTTTAGACATAATTTGTCTCTCCACAAATATGCCCATCAAAAATGCCTCAACCTTCTTGCTACTCACTTAAGAAACCGATAAAATGAAACGAAGTTTCTTCCAAGCAGCGATTGAATTGATACTACTATATGGATGCACTACATGGACGCTAACTAAACGGCTGGAGAAAAAGCTTGACGGAAATTACACAAGAATGCTACGAGCAATATTGAACAGTTCCTGGAGGCAACACCCCACAAAGCAGCAGCTTTATGGTCACCAACCCCCCCATTTCAAAAACTATCCAATTTAGACGAACCAGACATCGAAGACACTGCTGGAGAAGTAGAGACGACCTCATAAGTGATGTACCCTATGGACCCCTTCATATTGCCGAGCAAAAGCAGGGTGGCCAGCTCGGACCTACATACATCAGCTCTGTGAGAATACGGGATGTAGCCCTGGGGACCTGCCGGAAGCGATGAATGATAGGAAGGGGTGGCGAGAGAGGGTCAGGGATATTTGGGCACGATATATATATATATTGTCATCCACGGACAGATCTATTTCGTTCTATCAGAACTCTTCAGTGTGGCTAGACAGACTAGATTCCCGAAGCTGCGATCGAAACCCGGTTGACTCACACGCCAATCCAAGATTCGACCACTCAGGCACGAAGAAACAAGCGCAAGCGAAGGAAATTTAAACGGTAATGTATCACAATTGTTTTTTTTGTTGTTGTTGTTGTTGTTTTTGTTTTGTTTTTTTGTTTACATTTATCCGCTCAACGGCTACCGAGAGCACTGAATACATTTTTTTTATATTTGTACAACTATAAAAAAATGTATTCAGTGGTTGATTTTATTTATGGTTGAATTATCTGCTAACCTTAAACCTTTTGATTTTACATTAAACCCTCATCAAGTGATTAAAATAGTGGATGTATCTTCCAAATTATTTTTAATTTGAAAACAAGTCTTGGGGACTATTACTGCTACAATAATCTTGAAATGTCCCACTCATGGCCATATGCCAGATTAGGCAACGTGTTGTACAGGTTTTAATATAAACTGGTTTAAATGTTATTTAGAAGATAAAAACATCACATATTTAAAGGGTTTGACAATGATGTGACGTAAAAATCTAAGTTTTTAACGTTGGTAAATAATTTAAACTATAAATAAAATCATCCTTTGAACAAATTGTATTTTCTCATATATATATATATATATATATATATATGAAAATGTTCAGATATGGAAAAACATAAGTTCTTCAAAGGATGATTATGTATATATTTACCAACCCCTCCACTCGGGCAGGATATGACACAAGGTCAATTTTTAAGTGGAGTTTAACAGGTTTGAATTCAGAGTTTTCCTTCTCCTAGACTAGTTGCCTCACCAAGGCTGAAGAACCCAGTCTGCCCTACTATTTACCCATAGCTGGAGGGAGAATAATTGGATTCATACCTTTCCCAAGGGTATTAGTGCTACGTGAAATGCAATCAGTCTCGTCCAGGATTTGAACTCGTGTAGCCGTGTCCATTTCCTACGACGATAACCATTACACCATGGGCACCTTCAGAGAATGATTATATCTATAGTTGAAGTCAGTTGCCATCGTTAAACATTTCGGTTTTTAAACCTTCATCTGGCCGTAAGAATTTTTAAATGAAAAGATGAGAAAATTTTTAACAATCTATTTCTGTTAGTGGCCTTTTGTTTCAAATTTATGAGGAGTAATTTTTTTTTAATTTTTTAAGGGAAATACATTACGTTTTTAAATTAAATTTTCGAACACTCATTACATCACATAAATTTGAAATTGAACGCCACCAACGGAAATTGAATATCTAAAATTTTCTCTTCGTCTCATTTAAAAATTCATACTCCCTGATAAAGGTTTAAAAACCGCAACCTTCAACGTCGGCAAATAATTCAAACTATCAATAAAATCATCCTCTGAACACGTGTTTTTTTTTATATTTATTCATTTTCAAACAGTCGGATTTACTTCTTGTCTTCCCATATGTGTGTGTGTGTGTGTGTGTGTGTGTCTGTGTGTGTATCAGTTTCATCCAACTCTGCATTTACGTAATTTTATAATGTTATAAGAAAACCTAAAAACGTTTTCTTAAAAAAACACATTCTTTAAAGAT